>VXCM01000834.1:243999-259877 GCA_014773175.1 Lucifuga dentata
TAATCTATGTGGGGCAGTTTAAATTGGGCCTGTTATATGAGGAATAAGGAGAAATGCTGAGGAAGAATGAAATATTAAGGGATATTTGATGACCGAAGATCAAATGGATGGAGTGAATGAAAACCCAAGCTCATTAGTATTAGTATTATTTAGTATTTCATACTGTATTTTTTCTGTAGGCAGATCAGCTGCATGAGATGACACGTGCTTCTGTGTCATCTCATTGTCTCACAAAAAAAATGTGATCCAACAACAGCATGACACCTCTGTTTATGCAGTGAAAGTGAGTATGAGTATAAGCACACTGACACACACACACACACACATTCATGCATTCACACTAACCATCCCTGTCTGTGTGTAGGAGTACAAAGCAACACATTAGCCAGACTGCAGTTCCTCGAGGGCAATAACAACCCCACAAAGTTAAAGCTCACGTAGGAGGACATCAAAAAGTACTTCCTACTCTCTCTGGATTCAGCTAATAAAACTGTTAGCAGCCTTGCCAGAGCTCTACTCACACAGGCAGGGTTATTCCACCAAACATATCATAAAACTGCTAAAGACACATAGACCCTGATGTGAGGAAATAACCCAGAGTCACTTGTTCTGGTATATTAACATTTCTGAGTGTTTATTATGTGTCAGTTGGACTACAAACCTTAACTGAAGTGAATCTCTGAGGAGCGATTAGGTGATTCTGTATTTACTTTATGTGAAGTGTAAAAACACATACCCACACACGCAAAGTTAGTGTGTGTGTGTGTGTGTGTGTATTGTGGATGTGTCAAGAACTCCATATGTAAAATAAGCTTGAACATGCAGGCATTTTCACACATAAACTCAAATATGCATTCACATATGCACACAGACACGCAGATAGATCAAATGCCCTCCCCCTTTTTCTGTTACACTCACACGCACACACACACACATACACACAGATGTCATTAAGTAAACGACAAAATACAAAATTTTCAACCATAGAACAGAGGCAGCTGGGGAAATGCCAGGGGTACCAAGTGTTACACAGAGATAGTAATGATGTATTACTTTGTAATTCCATACTGTTAGGATTGATGGCGATGACTAATGGTGTCTAATGATGATGACGATGATGAAGAAGGTAGCAGACGATGGGTCATAAAAATGACTGATGGACCATGCTCAAACTTCGGAGCATTGAGAGCTGATACCACTCTCTTTGCACTTTATGATAAAGCATGTTGTTGTCTTTACTCCAATTTGTAGCTACGAGCAACAACCACATTTCTAATGCAGTAATTAGCATTTGAGAGAAACCCTTGGGATTAAGAAACAGCCTTAAATCAGAATGAATGACTCGCTTGCTTTTCATTTCTCCTCAACAGCAGTCTGGAGCTGATCCAACAAAACAAAAGCACTTCAGTGAGCTGGCATAGGATTTATTCTGTCAGAAACCAATTTTGCAGATCAGCCTGTTTAATTCTGTCAGTGACCAGAAGAATTCATAAGATGTCCTTCATTTGTTGCTAAATCAAGTGAGAAAAGAATTAAGCATATCAAGCTAAAATTGGATACCCACCATGTACAACAATTGACAACTGCTCTTAAAAATGGCAGCTGATATGAAAGTTAGACCCATTAGGGTTATAACTCATATGAAAAAAGCTTTAGAAAAATAATTAGGGATTAAGTATTTTGAGATATTATGTACTGTAGGTAATAGTGGGCAATTATTTGCCAAAATGTATCAGTGTGTGAGGCAAAGAATTGTTCTGCACTCAACTTGCACTCAGAAATCGGAATTTTTGACAACCAAAGTTTCCCAATTGTGGATATGCACACACACATACACACACACATGCACTCCCTCCCTCTCCTTGTGTCAGTAATCTACAGGTTTTAAATGTTTTTCGACGTGTTAACTTGTGTTTTGATATTTGCTTTGAAGCTTTTTGGCGCAGCTGTCTGTGAAAAGTAATTCCAGCTGCTGCAAAACACAAACACTTACACCCCTCACACCTTCTGTAATTGGTTTAGTTTATTATGACTGTATCCCAAATTATCTCTCACCAGACCCTAATCAGACACTCAATATCATCCAATATATGAAGTACAAATTCATTTTAGCATTTGGATTTCAGGAGTGGCTAGGGGAAGGGTTATAATACCAGGGGGTCACCCACCGAGCATTTGTCTCTGACACAGACCTCATGGTGCAATTATGGCTTGTACAACTCATGCAGCTCATTATTTTCAATTATACGACAATGTTGGATGGAATGAGCAACACAGTGACAATTGTGCTATTCTTAGAGTGTTAACAGTAGCAGGACTAAAAAGGGAAAATTTGTCCTGAAGGTGATACCAGAGGAAAATCCCTGAGATTATTAAAATCAAGAGGTTTTATCCCAATGGGAGCCTATATGTGCCAAAATAACTTTCAAGGAAAACTGCTGATTAGATTTTAGTACTTCTTGTGAACAAGTGGACATTTTAGTGTGATGACTGTGCTCCAGGAAAGGTCAAGGAGTCACAAAATGTAAGAATTATGCAAAGGGATTGATGGCTCAATCCAAATATTTTGGTTTTGCCCACTCTTTCCTCGACTTATGAACTGAGCATGGACAATCTGGTGGAGTCCAGAGTGCTCAGGGCTCTACAATTTACCTATCATTAAATTCCCAAGGGGTACATATGGACTTTATGCAGATTTCCAGAAAGTCTGCCTCTTTGGGAATTTGCCCAAAATTATAGCAATATGAAGAAGAGGAAGGAGGAGGAGGAGGAGGAGGAGGAGGAGAAGAAGGAGAAGGCTGAAGAAAACAGATAGTTCAAATAGCCAAATGTAATATTGAAATATTTCAATAAATATGAAATAATATAAATATGAAATGAAATAATATATGAAATATTTATTTGAATACATCTGTCCACTTTTTATATTTTAAATATAGGGTATAAGTATATAAGATTTAATAAAGGTGTGATATTTCACACATAAAAGAATATGCCTACTGAAAGGGAGTTTTAAAGTGGATGGATGGATGGACCATTAGAAAGTTCAAGACATATTCAAGATTTATGAAAAATAATATTAACTATGTAAATTCTCCAAATTACCTCAAAATTGCCCGTATTAAATCTGCTCTCACAAAGAATATGTTCTTGAATTTTATACCCTTATCATTTACAAGAGTTCCAAGTGCAGGGTGGTCCTCAGGATAGTTGTATTATTTTAATGGAAGGCTGTGAATGAATAAAGAAAATCAAACAGTGGCCATATTAGGCTCATTATCCCCTCTTTATCTGATAGAGCTCTTTCAAAGTTCAAAGTGCTTTTTCAAACAGTCAGTCTTACAAAGCGAGATACAGTGGTTGGCTTGGGAGAAAATTTTCAACATTTCAATAAGAGACCACAGGAGGCACAGATATCTGCATATCTCTTATTAAATTCAGGCAGCTGTAAGTCATTTTAACACCCAAAGAAGACAGTGATGACACACAATGAGCTCATATCTGAAAAGTGCTTTCTGATTTGCATTGAGTGCTTTAAGGTACATGGGTTAAGCATCACCGGGTGATTGCGAACACCGTCGTCCGATCATCTGCAAGATGTGTCAGCCTCCTACCTTCCTCTGGTACAGTTCCTCTGGTGTCGTTGACCTCAGGCTAACCAGACGGTAGTTTGTGATGACTGTGCGGGGGCGCTTGCGCGGCGGGGCAAAGCGTTCCATCTCCGTCACATAGTACAGGCCCTGCTTGATGTAGCCAAAGTAGCGGGCTTTAGCCGAGGACTCTTCATCTGAGTCAGAGTCTCCACCTTCATCCCCCTCCTCGTCGTCACTGGCCCCTCCACTCAGGTTGCTCTCCAGGCGCCCACGCTTCTGGGCCAGCCTCACCTCGCACTGTGGATATTCAAAACGACAATTAAATGTTACAGTTGCATCATCAGGCTTAATCAGAAATGGGGGTATCATACAGAAGAGCAGTATCACACACACACACACACACACACACACACACACACCTCTGACTGAGATCCTGAATAGATTCACCGCCTTCTCCCAAACTTAAATTATGAGCCATTGTTTCAGCACGTCAAGTAAGACTTAAGTATTGCCAACAAGTCTCAAGTCAGAGACTTTTTCATCAAGACAGACAAGTCCTAAGTCTCAAGTCAAAACAAGTAAGTGCTAAGCCAAGTCCCAAGTCAGTACAGGTATACTTAAGTCCCAAGTCAAGTCTACAGTCAACACAGTCAAGTCCCAAGTCAGTCAAGTTCCAAGTCAAGAAAGGCAAGTCTAAAATGTCTAAAATCAAGTCCCAAGTCAAGACAGGCAAGTCTTAAATCAAGTCAAGAAAGACAAGTCCTAAGTTGAGTTCCAAGTCATGATCGGTAAATCCTAAATCAAGACAGACAAGTCCAAAATCAAGTCACAAGTCAGGTGTCAAGTCAACACAGGCAAGTCTTCAGTCAAGTCCCAATTCAAGAAAAGCAAGTCCTAAGTCAAATTCCAAATCATGACAGGCAAGTCCCAAGTCAAGTCAAAGGTCAAGACAGGCAAGTCACAAGTCAAGACTCATAAGCCAAGACTTGAAACCAAGACTTGAAACTTGATTATTGATCAAAGAATGACTTGGTCCTGTCTCTGAGACTATCAAAACTGAAGCAAGCCTGCAGTGCAGCACAATTTAACTTGCATTTTGTGATGCTGGAGTTGTAAATACACTACATTTATCTACCTCATGCCCGATCAGCAGCTACCGAAACAAAGCAAGGACAAGGTCAAGTTGCTTGATAGAAAATCTAAATTAAAGCTGTTCAAAGTACTTTCATCCCTTTATCTTGCTCTGTTCTCCAGTTTTGTGACTGCCTCAGCTGCCTCAGTCATTTTTCTCCTGCACCCAGCAAGTCCTTATATTTCATACCGATGCCCCCTTTAGCTTTCAGCTCACAAGAGAAACCTGCTGGCTGCTCCAGCAAAGCTCCACTCCCAGCCAGGGTTTCTGAAACATTTAGCACCCGTAAAACATTCAGCGCCTAAATCAACGAGGAGTCAAAGCAGCTTTCATAGTGCTGTACTAAGACTACACTAATGTACAAAATAAATATACACAAAAAACAAAAAAATCATATTTATGGTCTTACATATAGAAGCTATGTATTCAAGCTTAGATAGCAACGCACACATTTCCTCAGCTTTAGAGTAAGCTACATAGATACCCATCCCCCATTGCTACACTCCATGTTGAGGCAGGCTGATGAAACCTTTCCAAAAAGTTGGCAGCTGGCTGCTCTTTTTCTCTTTTCTCTCTCTCTCTCGCTCTGCAATCATGTTAAAAGAAAGAAAAGTGAAGGATAGATGGAAATAAAAAAGGAGGGTAATATCAGGCTCTTCACGTCAGGATGAAGAAGTATGCATAGATATTTTATCATCCCACACTTTTTATCATATCATAGCACATCCTACACACATCATGTTACACTCGCGTATCAAATCGTGTCATATCACACCAATGTGTGTGCTTGTGTATGTACACAAACAACTAAACCAGGATTTATTTCACTTTACACCAAGCTCACTTTGTATCAGGAAATTCAATCCAAACCTTGAGCAACAAGGTCAATAATCTTTGAAAACCAAATTTTATTCATACAAAAGATGCTTAGAAGACTCTCACACTGCATTACATATTGTAGCATACAAACTCCTCTCCCTATTTAGCCCCCCTTTGAACCACTCACACATCTTAGTATTTTTGTATTTACATTACCTCCAGGCTGAGGAAGCCCCCATCATGTGCAGCAGTGACTCGGGGTGAGGTTTCAAACCATTCACAGGATTTGCCCAGCAGGTTGCGGAGAGTCCTGACGGAAGAAACAGTGACGGAACCGGAGCAGCGAGCCAGAATCAGCACATTGTCACTCCACCAGTTCACATCCACCAGCGGGTAGTACTGCTCCTTGTCTGGGACAGGCATAAAAAAAAAAACACGAGTAGTATTATATGCATATACAGTGCATATACAATATGTGTCTTGAGTTCTATGGACTTAACAGCCACACATTAAAGGAGCAGGCTGATTTTGAGTGTCTGAGCCTAATAAATACAACCGGTAGACATGTTACATTAATGCAAACCATTTTCCAAAACATATTACTGAGTAAAGTCTAGAATTATTTGTCCCACCTTCCAGACTGCCGTTGGTTCATGTTCATTCCCGTACGTGATGAAAATCAATTTGAAGAGACTTAAAATGTGTTTGAGATAGGTAATCCATCACACTGAACCACAACCTTTTATCATCTTTTGTAATTTAACTGATCCAACAAGGAGCTACATGGACAAAAATTTACTTCTCCGCCAGGGAATATAGTGCCAGGAAAAGACTGGTTTTACAGAGAAATTAAAATGACCGTGCCTTCTACAATCGTGTTTACAGGTTAACAGGTGAAACTGAATTGTAAGGTGGGTGACATTTAATTTTGAAAGATTAGGGGATTTGGCAAAATAGTACAAAAAACTAAAACACAGTTTTACATTTTGGAAAATGGTTGGCAGTAACATAACATGACATGTATGCAGGTATTTATTGGGCTCAAACATGCAAAACCGCAAGTATGGTCCTTTAAACTTTAACACTGATTTTGAATAAGTTTCCTCCTCTAACAGGTGTATGAGATAAAGACACAAGCATTTAATTGAACAAAACAGTGATAACAGCATAACTTGGTGTCATCAGATAACACAGTAACACACGAATACATAAACATATAGGGATGCGTGAGGACAAAATGTATAGCCTTGGCATATATAGTTGTAAATGGCGATCAGATTGAGTGAATAAGACATGTCATGGGTCATTAAATTGTGTCCAGCGTGCACTGCTGTGGAAGCAACACAATCAGCATTCTTCAGCTCTTCAGGCAAAAGTACCTTTTATTTTCTTCCTTCTCTCCAGTGAAGTCTTCCACTCTGGGTTGATCTCCTCAAATCCTGGCTGCAGGAAGGACCGAAGCATGGAGGAAGCAAGGAAGAAAGAGAAAAAGAGAAGAGAGAGAGGAGGGGAGAAATTAATCTGCTAAGCCTGTTTACATTGACAGCACACCCGCATGTAGCAGCTGCGCCAGCTCGGACCAGCGCTTAAGCAGAACATACATCCAAATCAGTAAAGCATTCATATAAGTTCTCCCAAAGCTCTCTCTCTCTCTCTCTCTCTCTCGCTCTCTACTGTGTGACAGCAGCACACACACAGTACACAGACACACACACAGACACACACACACTCATAGGTAAGTCAGACAGAGATTAGATTAATACAGTCAGTCAAGCAACTAATGCACAAAATATTACCAGCAAACATAAGTAGAATGTTCACAGGTTGATTCTGATAAGCAAAGTAATGCATGCAAACACACAGACACACACACACAGCTGTCTATCAGTGTACCTGTTGTTCTTGGCTCCATGTCGCCCTCTGTTTGAGGGAGGGAATGTCCCAGACAGACAGACGACCAGAGAAGTGGATGACAGCCAACAGTGCGCCATCAGGACTCAGGCTCATGCGGAGTACACCATCCTGGAAAAAACAAGTATGGCCAAAAATGCAGACACACAAATTTGAAAATGAAGAGAATGCTCACTAGTTCCTGCATCTTAAACACAGGACAGACAGAGAAGTTGGTGTTACCTTTTCATCGCCTTGTCTGGAAAAGAACCTGAAGCTGGGGATCCTGAAGAATCCTCTCTTCTGATTCTAACAAACAGAGATAGTACAGGGAATCAATTCATGTATTTTACGTTTAGCACGACTCGCTCATGCGTGTAGTCTCCTTACCATACTGACATCATCCTCATAGCTGGTGACCTGTTTGTAGTGTGGCGAGCCAGACAGAGTCCTCCAGGCTGTGATCCCACAGCGCGAAGCCTTAGACACGCTGTCATCCCCAGACTCACAGCCTCCCACCAGCAGCAAGCTGAAACATGAACATGTGCTTATTATCAATGACTTTCTACATGTCTTATTATGCTGAGTCTAAGTTGGACCCTGGCAGACACAGATAAGGATGGTCAGTTGCAAGATGATAAGTTCATTCTGGGCACACACCTGGTGAACATGGATAAAATAGGCCAAACTTTACCACTCACACTGCCTGAACACCTGGTACCTCCCTCTTACACACACACATACACTAACGCACACACACACGATTACTGCCTCAATCTCTGTGGACCTACAGTTCAATTGGCACTGCAAAACAAAAGCAGTGAATTTAGGGAGTGACTGTAAGGGCATCCTTCTGTCTGGGCTTAAGCCAGGGTATCAGTGAGTATTCACACTGCTGAAGTGCCATGGAGCCAAATACTGAATTAAACAACTATTGATCAAAGGTAGAAGTCTGGCTGGAATCACTGGCTAAACACAGTTCAGACACAAACAACACTGTAATGACCACAGTGATCTGTGGGTCTCCCTCTGCAGAGAAACAGAACAGATGCAACAACAGGAAGACACTCCAGGGAGACCTATATGTGGCAGGCTGTCCAGCTCAACACTGCCCCCTGGTGGAGACAACATAGGTATTTTTAAGATCCAAGAGCTGATTTACTGCTAATTTATGTGATAACACAGTTACTCATATGTAATATCAAGGGTTTCTTCCTGTACTGTGTGATCATATGATTTCATTGTTATAGATGCAAGCATACCTCTGTTATCCCTGATTCATATCTGCATTATTCTGCATAAATGTCTGTATGTTTATTATCTCATTCTGCAACAATGTACAACTGTACATCCATAAAAACACTTAGGAGCATTTGCTCTCCCAATCTGTACACCAGATAATCTGAACAGCTACTGGTTGAATATCTGCTTGAAACAGAAGATGTATCTACATTAATACTGTAATTTTAGTATGTTCAGAGGTTGAAATATTTGGCTTCATTCTATCCAGTATCTCTCCTTGCTTTATTCATATCTGTTCTGCTCTCTGTTGCCTTCTCAAATTTCACACATGGATCATAAATATTTAACTAATCTATCAGCTGGAAACTGCTCAACATTAAGTGCCAAAAACCATTAAACTGCCAAACAGAGCTTCATTAGCCAAACTAGATGTGGTTTGAGCAGACTGGGGAGAATGGTGAGACATAATCCGCTGGCACACTGAACACAGCTAAGAGCAATCTGGACTGCCCTGGTCAAGCGCTGCAGGTGCTGCTTTTAAGTGCTTAGTTCACACGTAAGGCCTTAGCCCCGTTCCTGGCACAACTTCACTTGCACATGAAAAATGCAACATCATATGCCTGTGCAAGAATACCTGCACAAAAACCTGGGTATTTGTTGCTGCTGATGGAATGTGCTTTTTACAAAGCTATTTATTTTCTAAAAGGAATTTGTTCTTAAGCTATTTTGTTCTTTTTCTCTTAGGTGTGTTATTAACTAAAGTTTTTGTGGTATGTTCGTATTTGCATTTTTACTGTAAACCCTGTCTCCAAGGGAATTTACATAGTGCAAAATATAACGGTAACTACATCACGTCACATTTAATAAATACCGTGATAATTGAAGCTCATTCATAAGCTTCCCTTACATTAACTAGCGAAACATTACCGACACGTTTTTATACGGGGTGTCACAGGTTAAATGCCAATGAAGATGAATGGCATGTTGATGACCTGCTTCATATTTAAGAGATTTATAACACTTCCTCTGGTGTCAAAGCAAAATTGACATGTTAAATCGGCAAAAGAAACCTCTATTCTCTGCTGTGTGTAGCACGCGTGCTAAATTTGCATTTAGTTCTATCTGCGTTCTATCTGTTCAGTATACAGTAGCTACGAGGATATTCATGTTGCCTGTACATGTCAAATGATGAAAGCATTTGAAATCACTTTCAAAATTTAACTTGCCATATGAAAGCTGTTTATGACATAAAATAGCATCATCAGCCATGGATTTAGGAATGGAAATGGTTTCGAGGGGTTTATACAAATGTATAAGCATGAGAGACACTCTTGATGAAAAGCTGTTGTAACTGACATCGGCTCCAACTGTGAAGTCCCCAAGAGAAAATAAAATATCTATGGATGTTGGGTGAATGCCACAGGCAATTAACAGATGAAAGCTAAACATCAGATAAAATATTCCTTATATCATTTGAACTAAAGTCTCCAAGTTGCACAGGTTAATAGAGTGTTAGATTGCTGGCAGCAATTAGCTTACCGGTGGCCAGTGTGATACACAGCTGAGGTGATGCCATGAGAGTAGTGGCCAGAGAAACTGAAGCTGTGATTCTCCTGGAAGTTCTGTTTGGTCCCCACACTGAGAAAGGAAAGAGGACAGTCACATGACCAAAAGGTCACACACT
Organism: Lucifuga dentata; assembly: GCA_014773175.1. Lineage (NCBI taxonomy): Eukaryota > Metazoa > Chordata > Actinopteri > Ophidiiformes > Bythitidae > Lucifuga > Lucifuga dentata. The sequence continues at coordinate 254,360 of VXCM01000834.1, forward strand.
TAATTAGAGCATGAGCAACTGACAGAGCAATACACACCCAGCAGCAACTCACCAATTAATTTGATCAAACGTAGGATCTAATTTAAGTGGGTAACCTAAATTAGATTTAGAGGAGTTGTGATGTAAGCAGTGTTGGGATATTTCATTGGGACAATGTAAAAAAAAAAAGAAATAATAAGTTAAAAAAAAAAAAAAGNTAAAAAAAAAAAAAAGAGGAAGGAAAAATGAGAGAGCACAGGTGAAATAGCTGAGAATTGGCAGATTCCTGCAATTCCACTTTCTCCAGAGATTCTGGTGTTTATGCCACTGTAAAGATTTGGCACAAACCCACTTGCACACACACATCTGCAGGCACAGAGAGAGACTGAGAGAGATGTGGAGGGGTGACTTACTGTCAAGACTGAGCTATAATTCTGAAATTTTAATTCGGAGTTTGAGTGATGATGCTGGAATGTGGATGCAGTCGTGTGAGGAGGAAGACAAGGTATGTGCTCCATATTGAAAATGAACCTTTACAAACAAGCCGGCACTTTCAGAGTAAAGCTGGTCCAAATGTCTCCCACATCTTAATTACCTCCCCGCACACACACACACACACACACACACACAAAAAGNCCAAATGTCTCCCACATCTTAATTACCTCCCCGCACACACACACACACACACACACACAAAAAGCCCTGATGCCTTCAAAGGCAGCTACCACCATTTATCTGCCTGCAAGAAGAAAATAAACCAGCATTTCCCTCTGTTCTCAGCAAACATCACTCTGTACACAGAATTTAAGGGAAGTCTTCGGGTACAAGACACTGTCTAATCAAGATTACACAAACACACACACACACACACACACACACACACACTCTAATCCTGTGTCTTAGCCAGCACCAAGACTTGGTGTGATTGCAGCAATCATGCAGAGTGAAATGGAAAAACTCAGAAATAATGCCATTTTTAATGATGCTAAATTAAAAGGGAAAGAAATCATCCTGGAAATACAGTATATGTAGGCATCTGTGAGTAATGCTGAGCTGGTTGTACCTCAGAATTGGAAAGCTGTAGCTCGGAATTACATCATTTACGACGCCCACACGTTCAAGCAGAACAAAGTGGGAGACTTCATGAAAACTTTTTTGTTTGCTCCGTCAGTCCAAAAGAAAAGGTTATGGTATTTAAATATTTAAGGTGCCCTTCAACTCCAGGTTTACATTAGACATGCAGTATGAAGGTTTCTCACGCATATATACATACACTTGCACGGTTTTATTATAACAAATCCCACCACAAAGAGAGAGTGCTATACCAAAGACATTAGAATAAACATCCTTTCTAATCCGGTGTTAATGAAGCAGCACAGAATAATTGTTTGGTTTTATCAATTTATGCTGTTTTAATGTGAACTACACCAGATAACAGTGTTAAGCAACTTTTTGAGAACCACTCTGGGCACTTAGAGTAATTATGATTTTCCATGAATACTAATGAGAAGCTGCTTCAGAACTTTGAAATTTCTAGGTGTACTATATAATAGCAGAGAAGATTGGTTGGAGTCTCTTACCTGACTAGATAACTCTTGAGATCGCCCCCGTACGTAATGACGAGCAGCTCAGCTGACCATTGAGCACTGGCTGTGTATTCCAGGAAAATGAGTCCTGCCACTGCACAACTGAAATCCCCAGGAAAATTCACTGCCTGAATAAAGACAGAAATAGAAAGATAATGAAAAAACAGCATGGGTGTGAAAATGAATTATGTAAATCAAAACCTAGACCTAGAGAAATAATTTTCTATCAATTTGTCCCCTACAAAGTTCTCACAACTGCATAGAGCAAAGATACACATGCCAGTTGTGTTCAATAAAGAATATTAAAGAGACTAAAAAAAAGTTTGAGACAGAAAAGCAAATAGCATGGGAGAGGAAAGACAAAGAATAAAAGATAGCAGAGAAACAAGAGAAGAAGAAGTGAGGGAGATGTGGAGGAGGAAGAGATGTTAGATGGATGTTTTATTTTCCTGTCAACAACCTTTTTTTTTGATCAGCTCATCCAGAAATAGCAGGAAGTCACCAGTGTGTGTGCTTAACAATGGCAAACAAGAGAAACAGTACAGGAGAGCGAAGGGGGTGAGAGTGTGAGAAATGTGCACGAACACATTGATGCATAACAAAGTATCACACAAAAGGAAAGGAGCTCACAGACGATGCAAAAAGACTGCGGCTGGGGAGAAGGATGAGCATCTGCACTCACTGTCTATGACAAGGCGGACAGAGAAATGTGAGGAGTGACAGACAGGAACGCAAGCGTGATAAGACGTGGCACGCAGAGTGCAGGAAAGAGAGGAGGGAACAGCAGATGGACTTGAAACAGCAGCGCAGGGAGAGTAACGCAGAGAGACGCATATGCATGAGAGATGAGGGAGCTGAGAAGCAAAGGAGGTTCGAGGGAGAACGGGAGAGTGTCAGGTTTGTGAAAAATTAAAGAATGGAGGTGATGAAAATGGGGCAGTGTGAGCAAAGATGGGAAGAAAACAGAGAGTTGAGCATGGGAGAGTATAGAGGATTCAGACTATCCAAAGGTGACAGGCAGCTCCAAGTGCTCAGTATATGTGTGCTCTATTTAAACAGCAGATCATGGCTCAATCCCCTCTCCAGATGCCAGATTATGGATGTCTAGTCCTCATTACTGTGTCACTGTAGAGCTCCAAAAACATTCAAAATCTACTGCTGTACCAATTATCTTTTGATGCATTAACCTACACTGTAAGGTCAAATTTGCTATAGCATTTCTATTTGAGTTCAGTACTCACGTTTGTTCTAATTTAATTTTCACTGAGTGAATCCTTTCTAAAATGTGTAAAAATATGGCGATACTACTAACACCAGAGAAGCCACATGACTACTGGTTTTTGATGTGCTGCGTCAAATAAGTTAGATTTACTGCTGCCAGATGCTTTGCTAGCTCAGAGGGGCACGGTTACCGGCGGAATGATAAAGAGTTCACTGCCCATCAGGTCGAAAAGGCGCACGGTGCCAGTGCTGTCAGCGTAGGCCAGCAGGGCGCAGTCATGGCTCCATGCCACTCTACGCCACTGAGGGTTTGGGTCCTTTGGCACTGTCGCAGACAAAAAAGAGACAGAACATAGATGTGAGGGACAGAGACAGTGAGAAAGAGAAAGATTTTTTTATTAAACCAGATGAGAATAATCCCTAGCCTTCTCTGTTACGCCTACGATTAATACAGATGGGACAAGAAGCATAAAGTTAATGTTATACATCAACACAATTAGCGAGATTCTGAAAAAATAAATATGAAATTTAGTGATCAATAACACGTAAGGCAAATAGAGTTTATAATGTCACTCAGATTTCATACAATTGAAATTTACCACTAGACTGAAACAGGGATTCATTTTTGCATGACGGTGCATTTTATGAACCTTTTCCCCAACATGTAAATAGGGAAATAGCATAGTAACACCTCCTTCAAGGCAAATGCTAAAAGAGCAAACGGTAATAGGCGTTTATGAAGGGAACATGGTCGCAGGACGGTATTTCCCCTTATCGACACGGTAAATCTGGCGCTGTGCTTTATGAATCCCACCCTGTGTTCTAAGGATCTATCAAATTCATTTACGAAAGATAGCCAAAGTAATACATCTCAATAATGGTCTCTCACAGAAGCGCACGTGCACGCACATCCACATACACTCACGGTGATACAGGGAGAAAGGTAGAATGTGTGTGCAACAGAGATAGAGTGAAAGAGAGGGATAGATAAAATGGTGGAGATCTAAGATCATAAATTCAGCTTTTATTGAAGTACAGGCTACTGTTTTAGCCATCTGCTGGCTCAGCAGTACTGTGAGTGTAACCATATCACTGTGATAAAGCACGTCCCTGCCTGTTGGACTTTTCAAGGATTTGTCATCATTCTTTCCTTTGATAGAAGATGTCTGACCCTGATCCCACTTTGTTTTGAATACCTGATTATCTGATGAGATGTTAACTGCTCTCAAGTATGGCGGAAACTGAATAAAAGAAATGAGTAGAACCTTCAGTTCTTAGAGAACGTCTAAGATTTGACTGAAAACAATATTCAGCACATACTTCAATTTCTGCATTTGTTGAAGACTATGAAATATAATATGGCACTATGGGTACTGTGTCTGCAAAGCAATAAAGTTATGAAAAGGAAGTTATGTGTTTGTTGATATCACATAACAGTGCTACAGGCATTTATTGTATTGAATTTCCTGGCTTAGAAATGCAGCTGCAACCCCTGGTGGGCAATACAGCAAACGAATGGAGGCGTCGGATATTGTATGACTAGAATTTTAAATGAAGAACGCCGAAAAGAGGTGGGAGGCGAGACGCACAAAGAGAGAGTGCGGGAGAAAGAGAGACGCCAGGAAACAATGAATCAGGCACCCACTGAGAGAAATAATAGCTCCTCAAATTTTAAGATCTAAGTATCACAGCACCTCGGGAAGAAGGCAATTTTACACACCTTTGAGACTCTCAGCAGAAGACGAGTACACAAGAACATTATGAGCCTCACACAGCAACCACTTCCACCTGTTCTCTTTTTTAGTCTCTCACTTCCTGTGGCACTCAGTTTTTTCCTTCTCCTTCACCATTTTCTATTTCATTCTCCCAGTTCCTCCCTTTCCTGTATTGGTCCCTTCCTCCTTCCCTCTGTCCTCTTGTTATGAATTGTATATGTTGTTCTGCGGCTGAGAGGGCTCCATTTCCACATAGATGGCTTTTTAGGGAGCTAGAAAATTGGATGCCACTGTCATGGCTTTTTCTTTGCTTTTGTGGCGGCGGAAGTGGGGGGGGGGAAATTACACCTGACAACCCAACAGAAGCCTTCTATCTAAAGCCCATGCATTTATCAGAGCTCAACTTTTGTGAATTATGTAAAGAGGGTGAGGGGGTGGGGGGTTGACCTATCAGTGTNGAGAAGAAAAAGATTGAAACACGGTGTGGATGCATCTCACACACGCGCAAGCAAAAATCCTGTAACACATGCACGCACCTCTATTAAAAGCTAACGCCATTAAAGACTGGATCACAGCAAAATCCATTAGGACAAATATCCGTGAAATGAAATGAAGTAAAAGTAAAATGAAAAGGAGAGATGAAATGGAATGGAAAAAAAAAAGAGGAGGGGGAGCTGGGGTTTCGACAGGCCCAGGGGCTACTGTTATCCACGCTATGAGCCATTAGAACAGCCGCCCACAATGACTGCTGGCTGGTGCAGAAGAATTAAAGGGAGAGAGAGAGAGAGAGAGAGAGAGACAAAGAGCATCAAGAGAGAGGAGGGAGGGAGGAATGGAGAGAGAAAAAGATTAAAAAAGAAAGAAAAAAGAGAAGGAGTAGGGGGAGGAATAGAGATAGAAAATATTGGCAAAACCTACATGTGTATGAGTTCTTGGATTACCACAGAGTATTAACTTTGCTTTTGGTGCAGTGTGTGTGTGTGTGTGTGTGTGTGTGTGTGTGTGTGTGTGTGTGTG
>VXCM01000834.1:259966-274966 GCA_014773175.1 Lucifuga dentata
ATGCATGCATTTTTTAAAAAAAAAAAAAAAGACATTTTAAAAAAGCAAAAAGTTTTTTAGTCAAATATCTACATGTATTTCACACATTTTGGATTCAGAATTCAAATTTATGATCTGCCGTACCTTCCAAAACAAGCATCTGAGAGGAAAACACACATACATGCATTTTGTCTGAGCCAATCAAATTCACTGTATAAAATACACACACACATCATACATCACTATCCTCAATCAACTTAAAGAAGACAGAAATACCAAAGAGGGATACAAGCACAAGTACACGTACACACACACACACACACACACACACACACACACACACCACAGCACTGAGTGTACTTTACAATGGTTAACTAAATTAGGTGTTTAGTGAGGTGAGTGATGGTAATTTAGCTGTCATTTGCAGTTAACTCTGTGTGTGTGTGTGTGTGTGTGTGTGTGTGTGTGTGTGTGTGTGTGTGTGTGTGTGTGTGTTCAAAATGGGAGAGAAGCTCTTACCCTGACACTTCCCAATGACTGAACCAAAGTCATCTCTCACAGACCTGGAGAGGAAACACACACAAAAGTGAGGGGAACAATGAAAGAAGCTTTAACATCCAAAGGTGCAACCACACATGCACCTTTGGATGTTAAAAGCTCTCTCAAACACATAAACACACACACTCATACCCATCGCAACGTGATAGTGTCCCTGCACTCAAGTAGATGACTCTGGTCCAGATTTTGACAGTAAAATAATTGAATCCGGACCCAGATCGAACCGAAATAAAATGTAATTTGAGCTGAGAGCAAAAACTCCCAGAAAAGAGAACTAAAACTCTTACAAGTGGCATACTGTAATCCTGCCCCTTAAAGGAGCATACTGGTGATTTTGCATACAACCCTCATACACGTTACATTACTGCCAACCGTTTTCCAAAACATACTACCAGTGCAGTACATTTTAGATTTGTTTTTCCTACTTTCCAGGCAGCCACCGTTTAACTTCATTCCAGTACATTATTAAAATCAACTTGGAGAGACTTGAAATGTCCTTGAGGTAGGTAATCCATCACAGCAAAGTAAACATCATTCTTATTTTTTGTCGAAGTTACTTAATTTAATTTGTCCAACAAAATGTACGTCTACACCAGGGAAGACGGCTTTTAGCGAGAAATTAAAAATGACCACGCGTTCGCGGGCACAACATTGAATTTTAAGGTGGGCGCATCACCTGAACATTTGATTTTGAAAGATTAGAAGAAGTGGCAAAATAACTAGAAAAGTAAAATATGGTTTTATGTTTTTAAAAAACTGATTGTCAGGAACCTAACGTGTATCCAGGTAGTATCTATTGAGCTTAAATGTGCAAAATCACCGGTATGGGCCTTTAAGACTATTTGTGATATACTATAATGTAGGATATTACAGCCACTGATAGCCTGCCAGCTACAGTAGCTCAATGAATCACGCAGATGTGGCCTTGAGAGTAGTCAGCGCTTTAACACTCTTAACAGAGCTCAGTGGATCAGGCCTTGAGCCCACTTAACACCCACTCACACAAACTAATGCTATAAAACACTGTGGTTACACAAGGATGGTGTGAATGAAGGAAGCAAAGCCGCAACATTTCGCTGAGGCTGGAGAGATGTGACTACACTCGATTACAACAGGTCGACCACAACACCTTTCTCCAGCGCAAGGAGTCTAACAAAAAACCAGCCAAGTTACACATGACTGAATGTTTCTGTGGTAAAAATCAATGGCATGGTGAGTTCAGGGCAGCTGGTGAACGGAAACATCCCGGGGCTTTAAAATTACTCACTTGGATGTGTGGCTGTGTTTACGTGTCAATAGAAAACTGTAGCATCTGTTATATATTGACAGTCTTTCGCATTAAAAGCCTCACATTGTACAAATAATCCTCTTGTGAGTCACTGTAGATAAAAGAAATATCTGTAAACCAGGTTGAGCTCTATTGATTTGGATTTCAATTTTGCTCCACTGAAAGCATTAAACCATTTCAATAGAGTGAACTGTTTGCTGACTGTGTACATTTTTCGGTGTAAAGGGAAAATTGGATTTGTATTTGGAAATAATTACAACCACTCAAAATGCTGTTTGTCAAATTGAGCACAATCATGCTCATGCATATGTGATTGGACTCTCTCGCTCGCTCTCTCTATCTCTCTCTCTCTCTCTCTCTCTCTCTCTCTCTCTCTCTCTCTCTCTCNCTCTCTCTCTCTCACACACACACACACACACACACACACAAAATAAATATGTTTTGGTAATCTATGAACTTTGCATGGGTCAAACGGCATCTTCAATTTGTAAATTTTCATTTAAAATTCCCTGGGGACAGACGCCACAAAATGACACACTACTTTGATTTTAAAATATGATCATGTTTATGTACCGATTGTATCTTTACCAATTGTGTTTGATACGTAGGCCAAACTGAAAAAATATATGTTTTTGTGAACATTATTCCATAATAGCCTCTGATATGAGTGCATGTGGCCATACAAACATAATCATACCACCTTAAAGGACAGTACCATTTTGCATGTTTGAGCCTAATATATTCAATTTTCATACATGTAACATCATTGATAATCATTTCCCAAAGCATACTACTGGCACATTGAGTTAAAAATGTTTTCCTACCTTCCAGACCGCCATTGGTTTCAGTTCATTCTGGTACGCTATTAAAATCAAACTGCTGATACTTGAAATGTTCTTGGGATAGGCAATCCATCATTGGTGAACAAGACATGTATTCAGGTTTTTTCAAAGTTTTGTAATTTTAGCATGTAAACATAATAAAAAGCGCAGAGTGAATGTATGTCTCCACCAGGGAATATAGTCCCAAATGAAGACCTGCGTTTATTGAAAAATTTTAAACCACCATGACTTCATAAGGCTGTGTAACTATTAGCAGGTGAAACATCGATTTTTAAGGTGGGGGTATCACTTGAATATTTGATTTTGAAAGATTACGATATTTTGCAAAATATCAGAAAAGCTGAAATATGGCTTTATCCTTTGGGAAATGATTGTCAGTAACCTTATGTGTATGAAAATTGAATATATTAAGCTCAAACATGCAAAATGGGTGGCATAGTCCTTTAAACAACCTTCCCTCCATTCTTATTCAAGATACAAGCTCAGACTGCAGCAGTTTTTAAGGAACATGTAATAAATCAACCCATTAATTAACAGGCTTTCTATCACTCACTCTTTCTCACACTCTCACTCTTGCTCACACTCTCTCTCACTCACACACACACACACACACACACACACACACATACATACATTAGAATTCAACAATTACCATACCTAATCTCTACACACTGATCCTGAACCACTGCCAACAGCTTTCCATTACTGTGGAAAAAAAAGAGAGTGGACAAGAATGAACAAGAGAAGGTAGCAAATGAGAGAAAAGGGGGAGAAGAGAAGATGTGTGTGGTGATGAGAAAGAAAAACAAATAAATGTGTCCAGTGCGAAAAATATAAATCAAAGTGGGAGATGAAAGGGAGACCCATGCAGGATGATCGAGGATAAAAAGACACATTTGGCAGTGACACTGAAGAAAAGAAAATATGTGTGTGTGCAAGTGCACGTGTGTGTGTGTGTGTGTGTGTGTGTGTGTGTGTGTGTGTGTGTGTGTGTTAGAGACAGTTAAAGACTGGGATAAGAGATCAGGTTGGATGGTTCAAAGAGAGATGGAACAATAATGATTGGGGGCATTAAACCAGACTAAAATAGTTTCAGGGGGAATGAAATGAGCAAGGAAGATTTAAAGGCAGACAGAAACGAAATGGAAGGCTCAAGCACATCAAACTAATGGACATCTGTAGCATCAGTTGGCCAGGCTTAACACTGTCTTACATGGTTGGATCAATAGCCAATTAAAAACTGCCTTTCTACTTGGTTTGTCTGTAGTAATGAGAACACTTAAATGATTGGCTGAGGGGATACTCTAAGGGAGAATGAAGCTGGGAAGGAGAAGGCTTAGTGCCTGTCAGCAACAAAGTAGCCCATATTTAGACATTGATTACTGTGCGTGTGTGTAAGTGTGTGTGTGCATGTCTGCATGTGTGAGTGTGTTTCACCTCGCCAGCACCAGCTGCCAGTCGATCTGCTTGTTTGCCAGTCGGACAAGACCGAGGGGAAGAGAAGAGCTGGCGGGGCTGAGGTTCACAGAATTACACACAAAATTATACACAGTAAAAAAAAAAAAAATAATAACACATACACAAAAAAAACACATAAAAAAATAATAACACATACACAAAAAAAGCCAATAAAGGTCAAATAGAGCTGTAAGAATTTTGTTTATATTAATTATTCCTTAAAATCAAAGAAGATTTGTTATCTCCACTGAGGAGATTATATTTTCATCAGTGTTTGTCTGTTTGTCAGCAGAATATCTCAAAAACTGACAGGTGCATTTTGATGGAATTTTGTTGCTAGGTTGGATTTTGAGATTAGATTCCGAGCCAGATCTGGATTCAAAAACAGGTATTTTTTTTTTCCACTTTTGTTTTTTAACATTGCAGGAAAGGGCATTTGTTGATATTGCTGCCTATTTCTCGAAAACAACACCAATCTTATTGGGGGGAAAAAAAACATCGGCCTTGTATAGCCTAACCAACTGGTGTAATTTAGCCCAGATCCAGATACTGATCCAGATCTGGTGAATTGAAACATATTATCAGACAGGGGTCACATTTCTGGCATTTGTGTACATTAACCATGAAGGCTAGAAATATGCTATTACCACCAATACATATCTAAGACACCATCTGATTTCAAGGTAATGATGGCTTTAAATTATCAACGAAAGCAAAATCAAAGAACTGTCTAGCTTTCCTCTAAGCATACTGTATGTGCTAATAGTGAAGTTGTAGTAAACAAGGTGCCTGTAACAATACTGATACAAATACACTGTACTACATTCTGCTCCTGTTGGCATACAACAAAACTGTGCCAGAAGCTTCTGTTCTGCCCTTTGTATCAAATCAAATACAACAGCTTGTGGAGGGCAGTCTGCCCACCGTGTTATAAGACTCCTGATCCTCCATACAGCACACAACCGATACCTGAAGTCTGGTGGTTTTGAATTCTCTCATCCATAAAGAGCCATAGAGAGCAGTGAGAGAATAGCTAGAGGACTTCTTAAATATTTAACTAGATTATTGATGGTGCAAGCAAACCACCCGCTGAGAGTTTAAGCAGGCATTGGTGCAAAAGTATTACTGCAACCACTGCAAGCCATGTGACGTTAATGTCCTCCACCAGATAGTGTGCAGTAAGAGGGCTAAACTAGAAGAGTATCTTTAGATTCATTTTGCGAAAACATGTCATACTTCATACATACCTCAAGTACAAGGATTGTTGCTTTAAAACTTTCCTTTTGTAAGTTTCAGAAAGGATGTCCAAACTAACTCCTAATCTGTTTCATCTGTTAAGGTGTAATACAGATGTGAAGCTGAAGGGCATTCATTAGAGCTCAAACCTCTTCCAAGGCTGAACAAGCCTACACAATTTGTCTTGTTCTAATATTGTAATTATTTTTTAATTGATCCTACATTTCCATGCAGAAATTTGTCCTCTGCATTTGACCCATCTTAACAACTGGCATCTAAGTGCAGCGCCATAGTCTAGTAGATTGGTCAAGGGCAATGATAGGAGGATTAGCCTAACACATACATTTTTTGATGGTGGGGGAAAGCGAAGCACACAGAGGAAACCCGATACAATACATTAGAAATGACTAAAAACTGCTGAAACCTGTTGTACAAAGTCTGAGTCTGACAAATACTGTACACATTCCTGCATTTAACAGACAGCTGATTTAAATACCAATGTTCAAATCAGAAATTGAACTCAAATCTATGCTCATGCACTGTGAGTAGGGAAGAACTTACCTGTACCACATATAGTGCAAGATTAAGCGGAATGGCCCTGTAAAAACAGATAATAGCGAGTAAGCATGATATTAGTCATTGTACACACACAGTGTAACACTTTATTAGTAAGTAAATGCATCCTGTAACACTTTTAATAGAGATCAGAGACTGAGGCTAGCATGAGAACTGAATCATTGAAGCAAAATGTGAGTCAAAATGACAGCCTCTTTAACCACATCAAAGCAAGGTGGCCCAGGAAAACTGTAGCACCTCCCATGATCACTGACTGTTAATCAATGATTCTGGCAGCCCTGTTTGTTGCTGCCTTGCTCCACTCTTTTGGATTACTTCAGCTTTCTCCCCTTCCTCTTCCTCTTCATCAACTCCATTTGCATACATGGAAGGGGGGCCAGAGTATTAGAAATTCCACTCAATATAATGCAATCCAATACACCACCAGCTCAAAATTAGCATAGAGTCAATACCTATGTGTCATTGTGTCAGCAAAAACCGACAGTCATGAGTTTCACCAAGCCAAGTGATATTATGAGCAAGCATATTATCAAAACAAACAAACAAACAAACGGAACTTACCTGTCAGCATTTTTGCAATAACAGAAGTGCTGTGCTCCTTGTTGCCTCGCAGCTGAAAATATTAGTTCAGAGGCGAGTTAAAAGTTTTCAGGGTCATCATTTGTTATTTTCCAAGGTACTGACAAAGCTGATAATCAATTCAAATTGGTTACTGTCCTTCTAAGTTATCATTAAAACAGCGTCTACTCCAAAAGTCTAAAAGTCATGCTGTTGGACTAACTTAAAGGGCAAATGCATGGATTTTATAATGGGTCAGCATATTGAATAAGTGCGTGTCTACCAGTACTGATACAAAATAAGCTGCAACGCAAAGTGGTGTGACAACGTGAGAATTTAACGAACATAATAACAATAATAACGATGGTAACAGTGTTTGTGCTACGTGGCTTTGCGTAGCTGACCCCATTCAACTGATGATAGTTGAGTTTCGGAGGCCATTTTTACAGTTAAATGTCCAACAGAAGACTTATTGGGCAGCGTAATAATGTCCAAAATTTTTAAGCCTGACTAACCTGAATGTCTGTCTCTGGCGGCCATTCATTAATAATAAGTAGATCGTACAAAATATTTTCATCTTCGCCGTCAATCGTACTAACATCAGCCATGTTTACTGCAACGCAATTGTCAAAAAGTCTACGGCGAACAGAGAGGGACAAAATAAATCGGAACAACCGTGTGTGAAACTGTAATCGAGTCTAAAAGCTGTAATAAACAGCTTTGTGACTAAAAATTATGAAATTGTATGTTACTAAATGTCTAATAAATGCTTCTGGATAGTAGTCCATTGTGTAATATACAGTTCATGTAATCGTAATTTAGCTAAAAACTATCCGGAACCATGTCATAAGGCTGTTAGTATGGTCCTTTAAAGGGGTTGCACCCTGTCGAAATTTCTAACCACGTTATATCCGGTTCTGTGAGACTTGTCTCGTATCAGCAATTATGGCAGTGTTTTCTGGTGAGTTTTTCTCCTCAGTTAATTGTTTTAGCGTTACGTTTGAGTTTTAATTCATTTTTTAAAAGCAGCGTGCGCATATTAAATCACAAAATATGTCTTTTGTTGAACAGAAATGGGAGTTATGCCTGAAATCGCCCAGGCAGTGGAAGAGATGGACTGGCTGTAAGTGACCACGTCTCTTTTCAGTGCTTATATTTATAAATCATGCGTTTGTTGTGGTCATCTTTCTTTATATTGTTGTTACCTGTTAGGATATGCTGTAATGTTTGTTGACAGTTTTTACTGAACGGTTGCAACCGAATCTCATGCATTCCAGGCTACCTACTGACATCCAGGCAGAGTCCATTCCACTTATTCTTGGTGGTGGAGATGTTCTTATGGTAAATCTGCCACGTCTGTCTGTTTCAGTCACACACACACATACAGTAATGCATACAATGATCAAGTTTGACACCTGACTTTTGTCTTTTTTTCAGGCAGCAGAAACAGGCAGTGGTAAAACAGGAGTAAGTACTTGGCAGCTACACAGTTCAATGCAGCTTTACATTTGCAGCTTGAATTTAAATTTATAATTGTGTTAAGTATAATAAACAAAGTAATAGGTGTTTATAATATCCATAATTCCCCCTATCATCTTAAGGCCTTCAGTATCCCAGTGATCCAAATTGTGTATGAGACACTGAAGGACCAGCAGGAGGGCAAGAAGGGCAGAGCTTCCATCAAGACTGGAGGAGCTAGTGAGTAAAATTACATGTTAATGGCTTATTTGGTCAAGATGTGGGTGTGTGACATGCCAGCTTCTAATATAGAACAGAATATGGTTTATGATGTTCAAGGATTCTGGTATTATGATGTTCAAGTGTCCTTTCTATTGCAAAAAAAATCTTGAAATCAGTGAGCTGGTTAAATATGAGAGTGACACTGAATTACTACTTAGCAGATCATCAGAAGTGCTGTGTCATGCTTATAAACAGTGGTTTCCCGTGCTGATTCTTGATATAAAGGATTCCCTCTGCATACACTGCAGTGAAGAGTTTCTCATCTATGTTTGTGAGATTTATTGTGCTGTGGTTCTGGAACTGTTATGCCATTTTGTCTTATCCTTTGTTTTGCTTGATTCCAGTCTTCAACAGTTGGCAGATGAATCCATATGACCGCAGTCCAGCCTTTGGTAAGAGCACTATAAAAGAGGAATAATCATGTAGTGTTACTTTCAAGCACTAGAGGGCAATCTAACTCTGCGACATATTCCATTTTTTGGTCGTTCTTTCAATTTATTGTTGCCGTTTGTTTTTACCCGTCCAGCAATTGGTCCAGATGGATTGTGCTGCCAGAGTAGGGAGTTTAAAGAGTGGCATGGCTGTCGCTCTACCAAAGGTCTCACCAAAGGTAAGTAAATCAAATAAATATTGATTCAAAATTGCATGGGATTGAAAACAAAGCCTCTTAACCATTTTTTCTGCTTTTTTCTTCTGTCTTTGTGTGTCTAGGGAAGTATTATTATGAGGTGACCTGCCATGACCAGGGACTGTGTCGGGTGGGCTGGTCCACCAGTCAGGCAGCCCTGGATTTGGGTATGCCCCTCTGTCTACTATTTACAATCTCCATGCTGCAGCTGAGTCCTGTGAACTCACTTGGAATTACAAACTGCTTCAGTACACAATTTTCTCCTTTTTTAGGAACTGATAAGTATGGTTTTGGTTTTGGTGGGACTGGAAAGAAATCAAACAACAAGCAGTTTGACAGCTATGGAGAGGTGAGACATCAGTGAATGTTTGTAAGCAACCATGAGGATACTTTTCAGGCCTAGTTTCTACTTGGTATTTTGCTTTTTTAACAGGAGTTTACCATGCATGACACTATCGGATGCTACCTGGATCATGACAAGGGTCAAATTTTCTTCTCCAAAAACGGTACAGTCTCACGAGTTGAGATTCTCATTATGATGGCCATCAAAGCCATCTGGAGTTTGTGGTAAATAGCATCAACAATAGCATCTGCTTCTTTCTGCTAGGCATTGACCTGGGCTTGGCTTTTGATATCCCACAACATCTGAGGAACCAGCCCTTCTTTGCCTCCTGTGTGCTCAAGGTATCTATGGATATTAAATTGTAACATGATGTGGAAACTAATGTGCCAAATTTGCACCATGTACATTGATCTATTTCACTTACTTTCTGCCAGAATGCAGAGCTGAAGTTCAACTTTGGAGGAGAGGATTTTAAAAATCCTCCAAAGAGCGGTTTTGTTGCATTGGACCAGGCACCAGAGGGGCACATAGTCAACTCTTCCCAGACAGGTGTGTAAAGTCTACTTCCTGTCAGGCAAAGCAAGCAAATATGTGGAAAACAGACATGATAAACCAAACTGGTTGTGATTAAATCTTAGTGATACTTTGATATTTGTTACATAAGAGAAGAAAAGCAAATTATTCATTTATTAGTCATTTTACAATAAAAGCTCCCTTCCACTAAAATCATGTGCAGGAGCTACTGTACATGTTTATTATTGTCACTGGTGGTTTCCCACGCTGATTAGTTGTGCCTTATTTGTTTTTGAGCAGGCAGTGCCAAAGTGAGTCAGGTGAAGACATCATCCAATGCACCGAAAGCCCTGATCATTGAGCCATCCAAAGAGTTAGCTGAGCAAACTCTCAATAATGTCAAGCACTTCAAGAAATATGTGGATAACCCCAAACTCAGGTATGTCGAAGTTCATGGGAAAACCAGTACTGATATTGGTTGGTGCAAATATGACACCATGAATTTTACAGAAACAGAAAATGTAAGGATAGGTAACAGGCAATTTTGTCACTTCCAGTACATGCAAGCAGATGGAGCCAGTATGCAGAATAAATATTGATATTGATGTACAATGTACTGTATCTGCCACTGCAGGGATCTGTTGGTGATTGGTGGTGTGGCTGCCAAAGAGCAGCTGTCAGCTCTGGAACAGGGGGTATGTTACATGTACCATGAGTATGTAAAATCATTGCTAAACACAGTTTGGTAATCTCCATGTGTCCATTTTTGTTTATTGTTCATCAGGTTGATATCGTTGT
The DNA here is from genome assembly GCA_014773175.1 of Lucifuga dentata. Classification (NCBI taxonomy): domain Eukaryota; kingdom Metazoa; phylum Chordata; class Actinopteri; order Ophidiiformes; family Bythitidae; genus Lucifuga; species Lucifuga dentata. Next base: position 270,484 of record VXCM01000834.1, read on the forward strand.
GGGAACACCGGGCAGGCTGGACGACCTCATTTCCACTGGGAAACTTAGTCTATCCCAAGTCCACTTTTTGGTCTTGGATGAGTGTGTATGTGCAACGCTTTTGCAGCATTCAGTTAGCTCCTAGGTCCTGTTACACTCAGGAGCAAGATTTATTATAATTACTTTACATCACATAGCAACCCCTTGAATACATAAACATCATCTCACATTGAAGCCAGTAAGCATTTGGTTGGTTTGTATATCCCTCAGGATGGTCTCCTGTCAGCAGGCTATACAGACTTTATCAACAGGGTCCATAACCAGATCCCTCAAGTCACCTCTGATGGCAAGAGACTGCAGGTAACACTTGAAAGCTGCAGTTGAGACTTTTAGTGACAAAAAATGTAATACTGAAATGATCAGAACAAAACGTAGCTTTTTTTTGGTGTGTGGAGTTGCACATATCATATTTGTGATTCATCGGTTTGTTGATTGCAGCTATGAGTAGCATTCCTCTTTTCCAGGTGATCGTGTGCTCAGCCACGCTGCATTCGTTTGATGTGAAGAAGCTGTCTGAACGCATTATGCACTTTCCCACTTGGGTGGACCTGAAGGGTGAGGACTCTGTTCCGGAAACAGTCCACCACGTGGTGGTGCCTGTCAACCCCAAAACAGACCGTCTCTGGGAGCGCTTGGGCAAGAACCACATCCGGGTGAGTTCATGTGTGATGGTCTGAATAAAGGGGTGCAGCAGGTACGGGCTTTGCTGCTGAAGAACTGTTTGGAGTTGATAAGTAAAGCATTATTCCAAAGGGATGAAACAATGTAACTAGGATATAAGTTGATTTATGAACAACTTTTCTCCTTTTGATCTGTCTTTCTATGATAGACCGATGAAGTCCACACTAAAGATAACACCAGACCAGGAACCAACACGGCAGGTAAGAGCAACTTAGCTGATTCTGTCCCTCTAGTATGATCTTTCTGAATTATGTCTCTCAGATAAACCTCGGCCAAAACATTTTTCACATAAACAACATAAATGTTATATTGTTATTATAAGTTATAAGGTTCTCAGTAACAAAACATATGTTTCTGTGCATTTTAGAGATGTGGTCAGAAGCTATCAAGGTGCTGAAGGGCGAGTACGCAGTGAGGGCCATCAACGAGCACAAGATGGACCAAGCCATAATCTTCTGCCGCACCAAGATTGACTGTGACAATATGGAGCAATACTTCATACAGCAAGGAGGAGGTGGGTGGCTTTAGGATACTGCACTAATAGAACCATGATATTTAAGATGAAGCAGGCACTAGTCACGCAATAAACCCTGTCAAAAGTGAAATGCAAGAAGTATACATATGCATAATAATAGAGAATTTGGCATGGTCACACAGAGTATTGGTCTGTTTCTTTCAGGCCCAGAAAAGAAAAACCACCAGTTCTCCTGCGTTTGTCTCCATGGTGATCGAAAGCCCAATGAGCGAAAAAACAACTTGGAGCACTTCAAGGTAAAAAGACAACTTATTAACGCTCTGACAAAGCATGCCGTTTGTTCAGCGTGTGAAGGTCTCACCTGTGTTCATAGCAAAAAGAAGTGAGGCTCCTGATCTGCACTGATGTCGCTGCCAGAGGAATTGATATCCACGGCGTTCCATATGGTAAGACCAAAGACATAATTCCAATAAAGAAAATTTTGTTGACATATTATCTTGTCAGAAGGAATAGTATTCATTGCCACAGGAGAATACTTGTCTGTACTTTTCAAATCTCCACTTTGTTACTGCTTTTATCTCTTGTCCCCAGTGATTAACGTCACCCTGCCTGATGAAAAGCAGAACTATGTCCATCGTATCGGCAGAGTGGGCAGAGCAGAGAGGTTAGCATGTGCACAACCAAATCTGTTATTGAAATCAGTGATAAATGACTAGTAAATATATTTTCACTTACAGTAACTAATAACAGTATATGGCTTAAATATTAAGAATTTGTTATCAAATTCATGTTAATTAAAAGTTAGATACCTCTTTCATATCGTTGCAAATACAACATTCCCCTCTAACTTTCAGAATGGGACTGGCCATCTCTTTGGTTGCTATGGAGAAAGAGAAGGTACAGTGGAAGACAGAAGTATGTTGATCATTACATAACTATATTTTGGAGAAATGGGTGTAAGTACATGTCACGTGTGCAGGTGTGGTACCACGTTTGTCCCAACCGAGGCAGAGGCTGCTACAATACCCGACTGAAGGAGGATGGAGGATGCACCATTTGGTACAATGAAAGAGAGGTAAAAGGACACAAACTCAGTTTCGGTTCTCAGACATGTGTTGCACCTCTAAACACATTTTCCACCGTATTAACAAATTGTACAAACACTTTGCAACAGAATATCACACTACTATTTCTGTTTTAATGTTATGCAGCGTTCGCTATGTTTTGGCAGTGCTGAGCACAACCATGGGCTCACACACAAGCTCACTCTTGTCCCTCTCACAAGATGACATCATTTTAAATCATTGCACTCTCAGTCCTACTTGTGCTACTTTTTTTTTTTTTTTTTTTTTTTTTTTCTCCTGATCTCAGCTCCTGTCTGAAATTGAGGAGCATCTAAAATGTACCATCACCCAGTGTGAGCCAGACATCAAAGTACCTCTGGATGAATTTGATGGAAAGGTCACCTATGGGGCACGCAGGGCATTGGGAGGTATGTATGACAGAGCGTCCAAATGAGGGATGACGGTCGTGGAATGATAATGTGTAAATCCACGATGAAAGTTAGTTTAAAACACCTAATCCACTGCTGCTGGATTTTGCTTTATCATAAACCCTGTTGTTCTTGCCTTAGGTGGCATCCACACAGGTCACGTGGATGTGTTGGCCCCGACAGTCCAGGAGCTGGCCAACCTGGAGAGAGAAGCCCAAACTTCCTTCCTCCATCTGGGATACATGCCAAACCAGCTTTTCAGAGCCTTCTGAATGTAGCTCCATATTGTAAGCTAATTTAGGATTTAAGGAAATACTCTGACACGTTGTACAGCAACAAGAGGACGCTACATCTTTGCAAGCAACAGTATGTAGTTAATTTTAGTTAGTTTTTTTTTTTGTTTGTTTTTTGTTTTTTTTTGTTAGATCAGAATTTGCCTTTCAGTGTCAGATGATAATTATGTTTTTTTTTTCAGGGTGATATTTACATTTATATTTTAAATGATATAAAATGGCAATGTATGCCAAACCCTATAACAGACTACTGTATCTACAGGAGACAGGAGCCTCGTCTGGTTGTCGTGTTTTGCTGTTCTAATTGTTACATTTAGAATTGGGGCTTAGAACCTGACGCTGAGTGGGTGTTCAGTATGAGAGTTTGTCAGTTGTTGCAATTCGGAGGTTTGTGTGGTAATTTTCTCTAAGGGACTTTATCTCATGAATGAATTTCATCTTTGTCATGAAATGGCCAACATTAAGGCAAAATTTAATTTAATTTTCTGCATGATAAATGATGGTTGACTTAAATTTTTACTTTTCCGTTTGAAGGAATTAGCTAAACTCTGGTTTAAGTGGCTTGATGCTATTTTGTTTTAAATAAACTGTTGTAGCTACACAGTTTGGAGTCATTTCTTTACTATTTAGAAAATAGTCACTTGGAACGTATCAGTTCTTATGTGCATAATGGGAGATCAATGCTTGCAATAACATGAGCATATTGTGAGTTTGTGCTACACTAAACAGCCTACATCAACTATAAGCAATGGTTATGTAGACTGTAGTTTATCTCCGAATATACATACATAGCTGAAAACATTGGTACCCTTGCATTCTATTCAAATAACGAACCATCTCCGTGAAAAGTGTCAAAATTAACAGATCTATACTTGCATACACACATTTTATTGATAATGGAACAAAACAAAATAGCCACACAAAAAATAAATAATCCTGTGGCCTGCAACTTCATTGAAAACCAATGTCCCTGCAGTCTTCTTCCACTCTGTACCAAACCCTTTGCTACCACCAGGCACTGCTGTTTCCCCATCTCTTCCTTCCTGACAAATATTTACATGGCACAGCCCAGTATGACAGTAGAGGTCATTTTTTGCCTTTGTGAATGCAGAGACGGTGTTTGGCCTTAATTAAAAAGACTGAGGGTGCATGGTGAGAGTCTTACTAAATTAATACACCATCATACAAAGGTTATCATGAGGTAACAGACGCAGATGCCTCAGTTCTGCAAATATGCCAAGGTTAAAAGGAGCTGGCGGCAATTGTCTCTGTATTACTCTTTCTCCTTTATTGTGAGTCATAGTGAGTTGTCTGCCTTCTTTTTTCAGTCTTTCCCTGTCATCCACCTCCCTTCCCTCAGCTGTCACTACCAGTTCAATAAAAAAATTTGAAAAAAAAACCTCTCTCAGGGTTAGAAAAGAGAAATATACACATGGGAACCTGGTTTTAGTACAATAAAAGTGAAGGCTTTGCTGAGAGAAAATGTCACGTGGGTGGTTTTTT
>VXCM01000834.1:279966-323107 GCA_014773175.1 Lucifuga dentata
AGCACATAATGGGTTAGGGTTAGGATTATTCTGTTAACACCCTGGGGAACATAAGACCCTGGGAACATAGATACGCTCCCGGTGCTTTCACATGATAAGCAGTGTTTGCGTTGCAGAGAGCGATCTGTGCATCACGTCCCAATGCTCTACGCCTTGTCAGTGTGTGGAACATAAAATACAACATCCTCTACTTTGTCTACATAGGAACAGTGTAGGAGCAGTCATTGCTGCATATACACAAGCTGCAACAATCTCTAATCCTTCTTCTCTGCCACAAAATATAGTTAAGTCTTTGTGGACCTTTAAAGATTCCTCAAAAAGCATCAGCTCTTATAAATATTTCTGTCTCATTTGCATCCATGGTGACATTTAGTTTATCACCTTCATGGAAACTAATCCCTCATGTGCACATTTGGGTTATTTCAGGTCCAAACCATGTTACAGATAGAGATCGGCTGCTTAAAAAAGAAGACATAAAGAGGTTATCAAAAATTAGAATTTGGCAAAAACTAATCTGAAGTGGGGAGACGTGTAGTGTAAATGTAGCCTAAGTGCTTCTAAATCCAAGACTGACTGCAACATATTTAAAGCCTCTGCACACCTGTGATAAACCTTCACAGGTGTTTTCACTTATTTTGGCTGATTTTGTGGGTGTGTACAGAATGTGCTTGACTGACATCTCCCTGACTCTCCTAATTGGTTTGTTTCACCTGTTAAGGTGAAACATCTTACACAGTAATGATTTTTGACTTTTTTTTTTTTTTTTTTTTTTAATATATGGAGTTTTGGTGACCTCAGTTTAAGTTATAGTTTAATGGTTTATTCATTTGTTAATCATAGATATTTTCCCTTTTTTTGCCACTTCTCAGGTGCTGTGTGGAAGTACCTTCAGTATATAAAGTTAGTAGTTGCAGCAAGCTCTAGTGTGAGTTGTTGGCTAATATAAATCTTTTACAATTGCTTATTATAATATCTCAAGACTACACACTGATAAAGACAATGATCAGTTGTGTCTTACCAATAAAGCTTCGAATTTAAAATACAGTCAGCAAAAGTTAATGCAAGTCTGCTATAACTTATCGAAGATTGATTCTCAGTGAGATATTAAATTTAATGACCCACCTAATTTCATCTAATTATGCCGAGTGGGTTAAATCATTTTGTAATTTTTCTTGATAACTAATGACCTGAATCAGGCAAAATGTGTTTTTGTGGATTTCAATTAAATACAGTATTAGATGAGTTTGCATGAAATCTGAAATTGTGAACAAAAGCAAAAGAATGAATTAGCCAAAGAAAATGTATAAAGATAATCTTCCGAACATATCCTAGTATCTACCAGCACTGATGTTAATGTTAATTCCAGAGTTTTTATGTGCTGCATGATTTCTATGGGTAACATGCACTGTAGATTATGTTTTCTATTTGAATGGTACATATTTTGCAAAGCTAAAATAGAGAAACCAAAGACTGCAGCTTGTTTTATTCAGTTATCCAGAGACTAAAGTTAACCAGAAACAAGCTAATGATTTTAAACAAAATCATTTTTTGTCTATTTTTGCCATGTTTTGTATGACGAAATGTTCCAATGTGGTGAATTGTATCAATAATAAAACTCAAAATAGCATGAGGTTATCATTAGCAAACAGTGATATTTTGGTACTTCTTCATCATTGTATCTACTGCATCTCATCCAGTATAATTTGGATGTATTTGAATGACAAACTTTAGTTATTTCTTTCTTCCAAATAAAAATAATAATTTCACAATACTCTCTAAATATCTAAATATTCAAATTTTATTTAGCCTGTCATACGTAATGGTGATTTGATTTATCACCTGCCTCGACTATTGGATTATGTAAGGATAAAACTAAGAGAGTTTTTGGTGGACTGTCCTCAGCATGAGTCTTCCAATGCATTTACAGACGAAAGTGTTTTCACTGACAGGAGCAATGAAGACAGACAAGAGGTACGATTAGGGTTTATTACTTTTAATCAATTCAGCTAGCTACAAAATGTCCATCACTTCACACACTGACAGGATACAGAGAGGGAGTCTTTAATATTACATGCGTTGAGGACATCAATCTCACAGTTTAACCTATTGTGTCATTCAGGTTTAGGTATTTATTCACCTTACTCTAACTACTCGACATTTTGGCGATTTGGTGTGCATAGCTCTAAAGTACAGAAGCAACAAAAAAAAAAAACAAAAAAAAAAAAAANTTTTTTTTTTTTTGTTTCAGAGTATAGTTATTGTTATTCAATATTGTCGTTATTTTTACCAATAACAAACCACACAGGGAGAATAAACTTACAGATACAGTCTTCTTATAAAAGTAAGGTCTCTCAGAAATATGCGTCTTTGCTTTACATTGCAAACATTTATTTTTTTCAGAACATCCAAAACCTATGTTACAATACACAACCAGTCCCCATCTTTCAGCACATAATCAACATCTTCAACGCTGAACTGCATAATCATTTAGAAAACAGGTCTTTTTTTTTTTTTTTTTTTTTTTTTTTTTGCAATACAACCCCAAGTCCTCATTTTTTCATTTTTATCTCACTTTTTTTGATCCCTTTTGCATTATTTTACAACGAGATGGTCACAGTCGGTAAATATATCGAGACAGAAAGAGTGGCACTATTGCAAACTTGCAGGAGTATGGAACGATCAACTGTGTCCTAATACTGAGCATGCGTTTTGTCAATTTGCTACTGCTGTGTTATCGTTTTTTATATATATTTTTCAGACAGGTTTTATTTATAAGACTAAAATCTACCATTTGTCATGCAGAGAACACACAATTCACATCACTTGGAATGCAATGTCTAATACAGCTACAGAGAGTCTAGTTGCACATTGTCTAAACAGTAACTCAGTATGATTGCGATGAAGAAAAATGTACGGCTGCCTTTTGATTGTAAGTACTCTTTGCAATCCCATTCACTGTCACTGAGTAAACCTTTATTTCTGTTTTTCCATCAGCTTTCTGTCTTTTTGTCATGACAACACCAAAATAAGGAGCATGACAGTAGCCTAAAGGGAAAGACACAGTTTTACTAAGACAATACTGAGATACTGAAAAGGAAAAATCATAAAAACAGCTTGTATAGCATTCCTATTATATACTTGTCATCCGGAGCAGTGTACTTATATATATATATATTATATATGATATATAATAATAATATATGATATATATATAGATAAAGAGAATAAAAACTTCACAGGTGAGCTAGAGAGCCATTAAGTCAGCACTATATACAACCTTTGGAAAGAATGATATACGAGTATAAGAAATCATCTTTTTACGAGGACAATTATCTTGAAAAAGCTCGACAGACGACACACAGAACAACATTTACAATGGGGAGGGGAGGTGATATGTGCATGTGTGCAAACCTAGAAGGTCAATACCATGATGAAAGCATGTCAGCGCCTGTTGTTGTGTGGCGCGGGATGCCAGAACGTTCAAGCTCTTGGCTCAGGGCGTTTAGCCACTGCCCAGCATCTTTGTGGCGCGCTGGTTGGCCTCGTCAATCCTGGTCTTATTGGAATCAGCCTGAGTGAAGAAAAGATGAGGAAGAGTTAGTATTGGTTATGATTTCCAGCTTGAGTAATCTCAATAAATAAAAAAGGTTAAGGGACAAACAAATGTGACTTTATACATCTAAAAGAGTAAAAATATCCCAAAGACATATTTGAAAGAAAGTTGCTATACAAATATTAAGTCCTGCTTTTCACATACGTCTGCACATTTGCTTTAGGAATCACCTGGGATTGTTACCTAATTTAAAAAAAAAAACTAAAAAAAAAAACAAAACAAAGAACTCCATGAGAGTTTGGGCTCTAAATAAGACTGTGTAGGAGCTCAATCTGTTGAGCTAATAATAAATCTGAAACTCTGTGAGTATAACGTTTGCCTCAACAATTTCTTACCTTACTTAAATTAGAGCAACATTTACAGCTTTCATATTGTTATCTTCAGTTATGCCAGTGATAGATGTTTGAGTCACACATCAATCAGTGGATGGAATGGGCTGCAGGTGTTTGCGAGCTTTTGTTCTTATCTTTTCAATTTAGTAAGAACTTGTGTTATGGTATAAATGTATGGGTTTTCCTGTATATTCAGTCAGTCTTAAGTAGTAAAATCTTGATCTACAATCTTTACTTTTGTTGGGATGTCTTAGTCAACAATATCATTCTTAAGCTTCGTGGAAATGTATTTGTATGCACGTGTATCTGTGTACGTACTTTCTCCATGATCCTGTCAATCTGGCGATTCTGGGTATCGATCTCATTGCCCATGTCCAGGGCCATGTGGCGCAGGTTACCGATGATGCCGCCCACCTGCTCCAGGTTCTCGTCCATCTCATTTTCCCGGGCATCGTCTGTTACCCTACACACAACACAGACGCATACACACAGAGATTTAAATAGAGTAATGTCTGAATAAACATGTTGCAATGTTGCCCAGGTTGACAAAGGTGCTGGCTGGTCTTTCAGCCATATTTTCCCTCTGCCTGACCTCAGCTCAGACATCTGTTGAATAACGAATACAGTCTTGGAGTTGGGAATATGATATTCTTTAATTACCAAATTCCCAGTTTACAATGATCCATAAAATGTGTCTTATTTTACAGGGTGAAACAGTGCAGCAGAATGTGGCTTGCAATGATTTTATTTTTAATCTTTGCTATATAGAAATGATTCAGCGTAACTCAGACTCTTTTCCCTGTAGATGGTCGCTAGAGCCAGAATCGGGAAAGCAGTTCTATCCGTCTTGGCCTCTCTATTTGATCATTCACTTGTAAAGCCCCACCGAACACACTGTCCTCCATGGTTCACTTACAGCCCAAAATGTCTTTCCTTAATCCACAAGGACACTCCTATTTTCTCTCTCTCTCTCTCTCTCTCTCTCTCTCTCTCTCTCTCTCTCTCTGTCTTTCTCTCTCACACACACACACACTCGCCCTTGTCTTTCTGTCAACTTTACAACCACTAAATCTATTTGAAACCCCCTTGTCAACAACCTATCCCTCCTCCCCTTGTCCTCCCATCCATCATCCATTTGAGGGATTTAGATGAATACATGGATCCTGTCACACTTCCTTACCTGCGGATGAAGCCTCCGCTGATGGCCATCTGTTCGCGCTCATCCACCACGCGGGCGGGCTGGCTGGCCACCACCCCATCCTGGTTGTTCCCCCAGGCCTTGCTGGCTCCGCTCNCGCGGGCGGGCTGGCTGGCCACCACCCCATCCTGGTTGTTCCCCCAGGCCTTGCTGGCTCCGCTCTTCATCCTGGAACCCAGCAGCGATGGGGAGAACAAGGAGGGACAGTGACTCAACAGTGTGACTAAGAGAATCATCATTTACCTCAACCAGGCTAGCTTCCCATTATGACATCTACAAAGAGAGCCTTGGATTTGAGGTACTGGAACAGCATGTGTAGTATATCAGTATGCAGCATCATCGGCTGGCATATGTGTTATTTGGTATCATGCATTGAGCACATAAATATATGAGTAACAGTGGGGACTAGACTAAGTCAAGCAAAGCATAGCAGGCATGGATTGATTGGTAGATTAGGTCTGGCAGGTACAGGCTCATTCTGTTGTTATATGGGATCAATTCACAATAGTAATTTGTGTGATGTCGTATCTCATATAACATACTCATGCTAAGTCACATAGCTTCCCCAAGCTGGAGTTAAATTAGTATAAGCATGCATTTTGGTAGCTGCAGGATGTCTCAGTGTGTGACTATGACAGTACCCCCTTCCCTTTCCATTCCCCAGTTAAATGCCTCAGTGTGACAGAAAACAGAGAAGAGACGAGCTTTCGGCAGACACACAACACAGAGTGTACAGGACTGTCACGTTGTTAGGAAGGACGACGATTAATGTGGAGAACAAACTGCTAAATGAAAAAAGAAAAACAAAACAAAACAACAAACTGGAGGGATTCAACAGAGTATAACACCCCCACCCCCTTTATGCGTTTAAATGTCACTGCTTCTCGTCCAGGTTTGGAGTGCTGGACAAGCTGGGATGTCAGGTAGTGTTAAAGTAGAGGAATAAAGACTGTGATACAAGTGTTTTGATAGTAACACTATCCTCAACCACCACAGCATCTGATTAGTGTGTATTTGCTTCTGTTTTGAGAGGAGAAGGTACACTGACAAATACAGCTGTGCTAACACGATACGTAATCGCAGCTCTGCCGCATGGCTTTGTAAATGTCAGATCACTGGGTTTGTCAACATTCACGCCGTGAAATTCAGCATCCGTTTTAATAATAATAATAAATTTTATTTGTTGGCGCCTTTCAAAACACTCAAGGACACTGTACAATACATCAGGAAAGGAATTTAAACTATTTGTTTTGGCACAAATAAGTCAAGAATGAAGGGAAGATAAGATTTTCACTGATTGTATTCCAAGACAGCTCAGCTACACAATAAGGCACTTTGGATAAAAATGCCAATCAAATGACAGAGCAGTAAAGCACACAAACACCCTTCACCTGTTTAACTCTGACTTTCCTGCACACATGTATTGCATTCAAAATGGAACCTTTGAGGAATTATTCACACCTTCACCTTTTCTCCATCCATTCAGTGGTATTCTGTTGTTTCCTTGCCTATATTGTTGCATTAGTTGCTGAGTTTTGTGTAACCTTGGAGTGCTATGAGAATTTATTGTAGCTGTATCAGGGACGGCGATGGCTCAGCCTCCTACATCAGTTTTATTAATAGAAATGGACTGAGGCAAAGCTTCACTTAGCTCCCTGTTCCTGCTGACACACACTAGTGTGGTAAACACACACACACACACACACTACCTCTGTCGGAGTCCTTTCTTGTTGCATTTTTCAGCTTTACCGCTTTCTCCTTTGTTCCTTAATTTTGTAGTTTTGTCCTTTTTCCTGCTTTGTTTTTCATATCTCCTCTCCTCTCCTCTCCTCTCCAACATCACCTTCCTTTCATTTGATATCCAGTTTGTTATCCTTTGCCATTTGCTGTTACGCTATCTCAGAATGGATATAATGCACTTCTCTAATCAGCTTTTCTCTGACTGAACTGAGATGATCTGATTTGATCATCCTGTGGTGAAAGGGAACTCATTGTAATTCATTTCCTGAGTGCCCTGCAAGTTGAGCTGTTCACCAATCAAAATCCAGTAATGCTGGCATGTGGACAATGGGAATGCTAAGGTAATAAGAACCAAAAACAGGAGTCTAATTCTGATAGACAGTCAGCACTCTGGAGACATTAGTATCAAACAGAAACACAGTGAGAAATCTGCATAGCAAAATAAAATCTCACTCTGTGAAAAAATCCAGTAGAAACAGTTTCTTTTGTCTTTCTAGCATCTGTCTCTCTGCGCATTCAGTTTGAGTCAACTTCCCAGCAGGCTGTCATGCTATCTGATATGGCTGACCTACATGTGAGTGACTTCTCCAGGGGAGAAAGAGCACAGCTAACGGTGATGCTGAACAGCCAGTGCAGGATAATGGCTAATTTAGCACAGCACTCTGCAGGAGAATTGGCAGCGCAGAGAAACTGAGCAGGAGCAGAAGCAAAAACAAGGCAGCAGTGAGCTGTGTCATCATGCGGACCACGAAAAGACACGAGGTTCGATACAGAATGCGTGTGCAGTGGCTTGACGTACCCGTTTTACCGAATAAGCATGACCATATCTGATGTAAATATGTCACTGCATGTCCAACCACAATTTTCAAGTAAAAACACAGTTCACTCCTGTTGTTTTTCCCTGTTTCTATTTTTCTTGGAATATAGGGTTCTATTGATTTTATGTTTATACACTATTGTAATTTGGCCTATTATTATTATTTTTTTTTTACTACTGATAATTTTGCTGTATATTCAGATAAAGTAGCCTTTTTTTTCCCTAAAATTATCTGAAATACTTGAATCTACTTTCTGTTGGTTTGGTTTCGCTTTGTGGATACTTTGCCTCTTGTAAAGTAAAACCTAATAAAGTAAAAATTCTCATGACTATCTGCTGTTTACCTTCTGTTTATCTAAAAGCTCTTCATTCCAGAGTCAGTCGCTTTACCAGAAAAAAGCCCCAAGGCTTTGCACTGCTCGTGGTAACTTAACCATAAAATGATTTGATCAGCATCATCTTCAACATCACCATCATTGTTAATTTCAGCATTATGATCTTAGCATATACGTCATTATGAGGAGCATTGTTGTTATGAGTTGCATTTCATGCATGCGTGAGCATTCAAAGGGTCATGCTCGCCAGTCATTCCAAGTCATTGGTGCTTAAATGGGGAGGGGTGTTCAGGGGAAACAAAAAGATCTCATCACCTGCAAAAAGGTGAGGATCTACTGAATGTTAGAGCGGTGTGGTGGCAGAGATCATGCAGATGAGGAGAAGTGTCAAACAGTCCTAGACCAGGCTTCCCAAAGGCATTTTGGAACCAAGATCACTTAATTCCCATCTTGACTCAACATGTTAAGATGGATCTGAGTGCCAATATGCTTTGGGAGCCCCAGCCCTGCTCTTTCAGTTGAATCTAAGTGGTTTGAGAATTAGGAAGGCCAACGGCTACAGTGGCATCCATTGCAGAAGTCCCTTCCTCCTATCAACCTGCATCATTACTGAAGAATGCTTCTAAAAAAATGGGTACAAATGTTATAAGTGGGACTTCTATGATGGCTACATCTGTATGTAGATGACTCCTAGGATGAAGGTGTCTGGAGAAGTGGAAGCTTAGAAAATACAGCACTTGGTAGAAGGGTGTTAAGAGAGGCACTTTCTGATGAACTGTGGCCTTAGATGAGTGGAGGATCTGGACGTTTTTGGGTTTGGTGTTAGTTGGTTTGGGTCTTGCCAGTCTAATTGTGACCCTGGTTGTGAACCTGGCTCACAACCCTGGCTCACCTCTTAAAGGCAGCTGGAAAGTAATGATACGTCCAGGTCAGCCAATCATGTCATGATGGCTCAGACTGATGGACTATGGATGCTTGCCAGTCATGGAGAGCTATGGATTCTGGGATAGGACTGAGGGCCAATCCATGCAAGTAATAAAGGCTGCTTCATGAGCCAGCAGTTATGTGTGTGTACTGTTTGCAGGGTGTGTGTGAGGGTGAACATTTAAGAGCAAATCACAGCCACCTGGCCACCTGTGTCAATTCGAGCTGCATTGTGCAGATTTGGGGCAGAGTCAGTGTTTATTTTGAGTTGGAGCAGAGCGGACTATTGGCTGATGGCCATCATGATGTCACTTCTACCTCGGGTATTTTTTTTTTTTTTTTNTTTTTTTTTTTTTTGATATTTTGTCTTATTTTAAATGGCAGGCAGGCAGGCAGGCAAGCAGCACCTACTTGTTACATGGACAGGAGCAAAGACCACAGAATTTCCCTAGATCGTTCAAATTCTTTTCTGCATCCTTCATGTCCTTATTGATTTGGTCCATTCCCTCCTCGATGCGCTCCAGTTGCTCTGATTAAACACAAGTCATTTATCCCCCACAGAACGAAGCACGAGAAGAGAGAGAGAGGGAGGAAGAGAGAGATAAAGAGAGGACAAAGGAGAGAAGACAACATCTTCAGACACTGTGACAAAAGAAAACAAAAACAAAAAAGAAAAAAAAGAGGAAAAACTGGACGCCACCACATATGCAAAGAACCTTTGGGGCACGTTGTCAGTACCTACTTGTTACACGGACATATGAAAAGCCCACAGCATTTCCCTAAATCTTTTAAATTTTTCTCGGCTTCCTTCATGTCTTGGTTGATATGGTTCATGCCATCTTCAACACGATCGAGTTGCTCTGGTCAGGACAAAGGGATGACAGTAGTGGAATGAATTTCATTGACTGATTGACAGAAATATGAATTATGATGAACAGCAACTGAGTCATGTGTATGCTGTGTTTTTCAGATTGTGTATATGTGTATAGGCATGAGAGATTGACTGATCAATTCAATAGATGGAACTAATGAGTAATTGCTGAATCTTTGAGCATACAAATGGTGTATAAANTGATCAATTCAATAGATGGAACTAATGAGTAATTGCTGAATCTTTGAGCATACAAATGGTGTATAAAAAGCAGAAAAATATCAAATAATGAGTGCATCATTTAACAAGGTACTTGGTGAACCGAGTCAATGGAAATCTTTCAGCATTAATGATAAATAATAATAATAAATGAGAATATTTTTGATAAACTTCTTAATTCTTTCCTGATTTTCAATCGGATTTTCAGAATTTGGACAGTGAGCAGAACTTGTTTGTTTTTGTTGTTCGGTCATCTGGCTTCGAATGCATCCTTTGTAGCCAATATTGAAACAATGACAACAGTAAAAATGACCAACTTTACCACAAGATGTTCGATCTTATTGGAATTATCATTATAGTTTGGTTGAAACATAAATATGAGTGGCTGCGTGGCCCTTGTAGGCTGTGGATCAGGTCATGATCAATGGCGTACATATCATTTAAAGTCAAAAGACCCTTTAAAACTGTACTTAAAATTCTTTCAAATATGCTTTTTTTGTGAAAAACAATACTAAACTTTAATGGCACAACAAAGCAAATGAAACTAGACTTTAAAACTAAAAGTTGCCTGTTTGGGTGTCTGATTTTCCACAGCAAATATTCAGGGAGTTGAAAGGATTTTAAGTAGGACTGGTTTCTGGTTTATGAGCGGCAGGGCCTTTGTCATGCTGATGTGGTGGATGGTGGGTTGGTGGAAGGGAAACTGCTGTTACACTGTACGAAGAATAAATATTTCTGTCAGATTGCGAAAGGGTGAAGCACAGTTAAATATGGAGTAGGTTCGTAAACTTGTTCATTGACTTTTTTGGATTTGTACATTCCCTGGTTGGCTGCATATATGTAAATATATTCAAGTAAGAATGAGTGTTATTATCGTGGGGGNNNGGGGGATGGCACTGAGCAAGCTGCTTTTAGTCAGGAGTGGAGTTACGATAAGGTCAGTGATTAAAATCTTTTATACTTTATACTTTATCCAAAGTAAACTGCTATACTTTTTAACATGAACAAATATCTCCACAACCAACTATTATAGACACACAGGCTTTTCTACCTGTACAAATGTCAATAACGCAGGGTCAAAGGTCAGACCAGGCTTACAGCCACCTCTATTTCAGGTCAGCCATTGCAATTGGTTTTGGACTGGTGATCCTGCTGGGCCTTAATATCACTGTGACTGATAAAGATGAGGGAATAAATGGATGATTGGGGATGGAGGAGGTTTAGAGCTTTCATCCCCCTGGATGAACAACAGGCTTTTTCTTATAGGACTGGTGAAGTACTGTACAGGCCCTGTACCCAAAGCTGAACCCTCATATCCCTCACCCTAAGTGATGCATGGTTATTTTCATACCACACAACTGTAGAAAATTGCATTTAGCCAGGGATTGTACAAAACCAACTTATGGGTTGACTGAAGAGTGAGTGAATATTTTGTCATTACCAGCTAAATCGATCGCTTCTCTTATCCACCTCTTACATCTTTATACCTTTGGCCTGTCTCCTGGTGGTGGAGCCTGTCTAGCTGTTCTCAAATCTGTCTGGGCATCTGTGGCCAGGTTGTAAAGATTATGGTCACCATTTTACTGCCCAAAGAAATAACTGTTGGCCAGAACCATATTATAGAGGGATGTTTATAGAGAGGTATCATTGCTGTTGCCACTTATTTGTCATGAAGGATCATTAGCTGTAATCTTTAAAAACCTCTAAAACATCACTGTGGTGAAATACAAGCTGCTGGCATTAAATTCAAGGTTACTTATTAACAGCTGTGAGCCAAATTGTGGATCAACATGGCTGAGATCTAAACATTTTAACATCCAAACTCCTTCACTCAACGATTCTATTAAATATAGCACAAACAGATCTGAGATCAGGCTTGATGTCTCTCTGCCACTGGCTGTCACAGAGGCAAATAAGTTAAACCAACTGATTTATGGACAAAAATGAAGTCATCTTGATGTTGAGCTGTAGAGTTTTGGCACTTCAAAAGTAGGAATGAATTATTCATGGATCAGTTATTGTTTTGACACTTTCATATTTTACAATTTCCTTTTGCTGTCTTTGTCAAAGGAAGCTGTTAGCAAACAAAATTAATAAAAGCTGCTGGTAAATGAAAAAAGCAGTTAGGCAAATGAAAAAGAAAATGTCAGGAAAAGAAAACAAATGTTAAATAAAGCTGAAAGAAAGAATGAAAAAAAAATCCAAAGTTAAAGTGGCAAACCAAAAGCAAATATTACTTAAAGGAAAAAATCTGGAAACAAAAAATGAATTAGTTTAGAAATGCAGTCAGATAAACACAAGCAACTCCATATGGAACAATTCATCCATTTGTTTTTGAATGCCATAAGTTTCCAAAAAACAACATTGACTTCTATAAATAATATTGCCACTATGCTCCTAGTATGTGCAAATAAAATAATAATTTATTAATAGTTATAAATACCTATTCATGATATATGTTGTTAATGCCTAAACTCTCCCCTCTTCAGACTTACCTCCCTGCTCGTCCAGCATAACCAAAGTCCTGATGCCGGCATCTTTGCTCTACTCGCCAAAGATGGTCAGGAGGAGCAGAAGGGTGAGGAGGAGAAGGAATACACACACAGGAAGGAAAAGAGCAAAACATAAAGATCAGTAATGAGGGATACTACAGAAAAATATATTCTACCATTTGCTTTTTTTCCACTTCACATTTGACTTTTTCGATTAGGAACAAGCAATATCCCTCAGCATCCTTCAATAAAAGACATGCTTTAAAAATCCATGGCGAACAATAGATTGATTAAATAAAATAAAACAATAAATTGATTAAAAATCCATGGCAAACAATATCTCTCCTTAAAATCAAAGCAGAAGCTGAGAAATGCAAATTTATAACATGAAGACCCAAATGTAGAAATCTGAGCTGCATTTCCTGTAAGATAAAAGCTTAAGCTTAAAGTCAAACTGTTATTTAGTGCAGTGCTAGTTTAACATCATGCTATCCTGGGATCCTTTGTTGATGAATTAGACTATTGTGCTCCCCCAACCTAAGCGTGTAGCTGGTGTAAGTTATTATTGATTACAAGGGCAAAGGTCATTTGGCCATTAAACCTTAAGCAGGAAACATGGAAACAACACCTTGGAGGTTACTAACAATAGTAACTCTAACACCAAATGAGAACCCCACTATTGGATTCCGTTGTACAAATGACAGAATGAATAATATGCTCACCCGATTCCCTTCCCATCTCTTAAAGACCCTGATTATTATTATTGTTTGTAACCTGTAAGTAAAACAATTTCTTNCCTAAAATTTTAAGCCTTCAAAATTTCATGCAAATTTTGTCCTTGACTGAGAAACATGAATAGCTCAGTCTACATGAGCATGTCACCAGTAAAGCTATGAGTCAGTGATAGTCTGACTTGGTTATAGGATTTGATCCTGTTGGAAGAGTGTAAAGAGATGGAGGACATAAAAACTCGATTACACACCTCTTTATCTCTTAGAAATACAGAAATACAGCACTGCCACAGTAATATGTGGCACCTGGTCTGGCCTGATAGGTATACTTATGGTGTTTCAGCACACACACACACACACACCTAAATGTGTCCTAAATGCATGAACACACTGATCCACACTCATCCCTTGCCTTCTCAGCAGTTTTGGAGGAAAGCTGCATTGACGTTTCAGAGGTGAGAGGGGAGCAATAAGGAATCTGTGCAGAGTATAAATTATTCTGTAATTTAGCTCGCTTCATTCCAAGAGCAATTCCAGAGTAGTTGAAATGTGTCCCTGGGGAAAACTCCTCGGAATGATCAGCAGTGATCCAATGCAGGAATGGAGATGTTTCAAAACTGCTTCCTCAACCAGAGCCAAGAGATAGCTTTATTTTGCATTATGTACAAATAGACTGTGGAAGCTTTTCGGAATCTTTGTAGATCACCATAACAGGTAACAGGTTTCTCCAGGATAAGTGAAAGTTAATCTTCAAAAGAAATATTTTTAGATTTCCTGCATTTTTCTTTAGTCAACACAACTGTATTGCTAAAGGATCAAGTCAGATGTCTCTCTTTCCATTTTCTCATCTCATGATGCTTTCACTTGCGGTTGAATTTCATTGACTCCATCCTCTAACATTTTTTCTCATCTGAATTGTATTTATCCCCCTCTTCATATTTTATACTCCCCTTCCTAACCCTCCCTTCTCTCATTTCCCCCTCCATCCATTCTTCCAACTGACTATCAAAGAAGAGAAAGCTGTAAACTGTCTCCTTTTGCTCTTTTAATCTCTCACCACCTGCAATTCTCGTGGGGTGGAGCTATAAGATATGTTGAGTGATGATCAATATGACCTTGAGATCTGCACCGGGAGCTTGTCGGATCCCTCCCCCCAGCTCCACACCCTGAGCTGTCCAAACCCCATCTCTCCATCTATCCTTTACTCTCACTTTCCTTCCCTTCCCTCCTTCCCTCCATCTGTGTCTACTTGTTGATGTGCGTCACTCTCGCGGTCTCTCTCTCTCTCTCTCTCTCTCTCTCTCTCTCTCTGTCTGTCTCTCTCATCAGTGCAATGACCTCCTCTCTGACATTAGCGGTTCAGTCAGGCATCATTTCCTCTGATGTGCTATTCACACCATCAGTCAGTTGAGTCATGCTGTGTTTGGTCAGGTCTGATAGGACAAATGGATTAAAGCTGCAGAAAAATACTGTGCTTGTCTAAACTAAATGCTGAATTTAGTTTCATTTGGAAAACATAAAAAGATCACCAACAGTTGTTAGATCAGTGCTCCATCATCACATAACACAAAAGTACTCCTGCCTGCCTGACAGTCAGACATCTCCAAAAATGATATGAAATTAAACTAATGGAGACAGGCTTAATTCCCGGTCCTAAATGCATGTTTACAGAGTCAAAACATTCAATAAAAATTTAACTAATCTTAAGCAGCCAATCTTAACTGCTGTGCATTGAACAAATTGCATTGTGTTCCTTGTGGTGCACTGAGATCATTGGGGACATTTAACACTAACTGTGAACATTTTTGGTTTTGTTAGTAATTCTGGCTCTTTCATATCCAGAATTAGAGGATAAATGAAAAGTTTGCTGCAAAATGTTGCATATGCATTTCAGGAAAATATTATTACTTTAGTCAATGGTTTAAAATATCAAAAATAAATAAATAAATAAAATAAAATAGAGGATCTAGTCTATTAAAATGTATTTTGTTCTCAACAAAGGGCTAAAGACACAAACTATCCATTGCAAAATACCTACATTTGGTAATTTTGTGTCCAATTTATTTTGAATAAGCTGGTTAGTTAATTTTGAATTAGTTAATTATTCCGAAAAGAAACCTTTGCAGAAAGTGAGACATGCCAGACTTCGAGTTACCACAGTTTGACTGACTTATCAAACTCTAAATTATGAACATTTACACCAGACTGGAGCTATAATTTAGTGTGTTATGGTTTCTCTTACCTCTTCCACTAGTTGCAGCATACGACGAGTGCTCTCCAGTGACTGTGGAGAAATAACAAAAAAACAGGTTCAGAAAGATTATGAGACAAACACCTGCTGTTCTCACAAATCAATCATTTTTAAAGCCAACATACTACAGATAATCTCTAAAATGAATGGCAAATAAAAATTGAGTTGGAGGACTGTTGCCAACATGTTTGGAATTTACGCACAAAAAAAGCTGAATTACATTTCAAGTCATCAATTGATTAAAACCCATTCATGTCTATGTATGTTCATTAAGTTGGAAATAGGCAAAGGTGAATCACAGCACATTGGAGTCAATTTGAACAATCAGAAAAAGGATCAATAATTGACATTTACTGACATGAACTCAACATGAACTCTCAGAGCCAAACTGCCTGCATTTTTAACACGGTCAATCAACAGAATCCTTACAGTAGTTTCATATTTAGCTTTTCCATGTCTGGTAATTCACCAGTGACAACAATGCAGCAGGTCCACCAATAAAAATAACTACAATCTCTGCTGGGTGGCTATTCTTAGCCTGTGTGGTGATAGATAGCTGCATGTTTCGATTCTCCCTCTAAAATGCGTGAACACATCTTGCACGGTTGGACGCCACTCTACGATATCTTGTCCTTCTTACAATGACACAGCTTTGCCTTGCCATGCTTGGCTTACTGCATGCACGGCTGATGCCTGCAGCGGTGGGGGCTGGACTGGGGGGGNAGGGGTGAGAGATGGATGAGGTGAGGAGAAAGTGGCACAGCTTTGATGTGAGCAGACTGTCTTTTTTTATCCTCTTCCTCCTCACTTCATGTGTCTCTTCTTTCATTCTACCCTCTTTTGTTGTCCCCCACTCTTTTCCCAACAATCTGAAGCCGAGCAGGTAGAATTCCCTTGCATTTCACCCGTCATAGTGCTTTGATTTGAAATGGCCATTATAGTATGAGCCAGTGTCCTTCTGGATCTGTGGATCTGAGAGTCCATCCAAGTCAGCAGAACATTTAAAAACTGTTATTGTAATGCCGCCATTTTGTGTGAGCCCTATGTTCACTACTTCTTCTTCTTCTTCTTGTTCTTCTTGTTCTTCTTGTTCTTCTTCTTCTTCTTCTCTCTCTCTCTCTCTCTCTCTCTCTCTCTCTNCCCCCCCCCTTCCCTCTGTATGTGTGTGTTTAATATTCTGCTCAGCTGTACCAGTGTGAGTCATATGTGAAGCTGGAAGGGTGTGGGCTGATCTGCTTGAGGCCACCACTGAGGCTTTCTCTATGTCTTTTACTCTGACAGCCAACAAAACACACAAGCGAGCACACGCATGCACACACACACACACACACACACACACAAGCTTAAACGCACACAAGCTAAAACACAAACTCCTACATACTCCTACATACTGTATATACACCCACAAAATTAGTTTTGTAAAATGAGGCATACTTGTGAATGCACGACATATACACACACTAATATCTGTGTTATGCCAGATGCAGAGAAAAACAGAAAAAGAGAAAAAAAAGAATAAAATTAAAGGCAGAAATCATAGTTACCCTATCCTCCAAATTTTTAAAGTATGTTTGGTTAGTATGTTTCTTTTTACAAATTTTCTGAGCTGATTTTGAAATATCTGTAATGTCCATATGCTTGTGCATGTGTATGCATGTTTGTATGCATACAGCATGAATCTGCATGAATCTGTGAGTAAATATTCATGAATATGTGCATGCCAACATGTTTGTGATGCCAACAAAATTCAAACTGCTGTGATGCAGTGTGCTGTTCTCACCTCATCGGCCAGCTGGTCGGCACGTTGCTGCATATCTGACAGCTCATTGCGCATGTCCGCGTCATCTGCCATGGCTGCTGGATGTGGGGGGTGGAGATGGTCTCCAACAGGGAATAGAAGATCCTAGTGGGAATCCGGGGAGGGCTGGAAAAGAGACAAAACATTTTTTTAAAACTTAAGGATGGACAGGCTTTGTGCATCGAAGACAAGAGATTTCAAACATATGATGTAAGGATTCAAACCCCAATCCTTGGTAGGAGCAGACAATGACATGCACCATGTTCATGTGCATGATTCAAACCTACAAGGTAATTGCTTGGTGCTTTGTACAGTTGGTGCCAGTAAATTGAGGATTAGGAAGAAGCACCGGTGGCAGTGTTTATTAGGGAGAGAATGTGAGCAGAGCAGCAAGTGATGTTTGCCAAAGAATGTTAGAGATGGACCGGTGTTTGCTGGGAATTTAAAAGATTATCCACAAAGAGTACACACACGTTTCTGGAATATAAACTGACATCTTGGCCTTGAAGGTATTTTAATTTGCTTATCATCTTTAGACTTATTCTAAAATAACTGACTAATTCACCACGAATTCATCTCATTTCCACAAATACCTCATTATCAATCTTAGTTATTGCATAAGCTACACTGTCATAAAAAAGGCTTATATATCTTGTTCTGTTCCCCCCAAAAATATAAAAAACAGACACATCCATCAACACCTCTGTGTCCTATTGTGATGCCCTTCAGCAAGGAGACAAACTCCCCTCTCCACTGACTGAGAGACACTGGAAAAACAGCATCAGCAAGGTGTCAAATGTAAAATGCATTGCTGACAAGTGACAAGAAAG
The DNA here is from genome assembly GCA_014773175.1 of Lucifuga dentata. NCBI lineage: Eukaryota > Metazoa > Chordata > Actinopteri > Ophidiiformes > Bythitidae > Lucifuga > Lucifuga dentata. The sequence goes on from VXCM01000834.1 coordinate 298,118, forward strand.
ATGGGAGAATATAAAAGAGGTGTGACATGCAACAAATGGGACAAATGTGAAGCAGGGTGGTAATTATACAAGTTGCACCATGAAAAATAAAACCAAGTGGGATAGCCGACTGGGAGCTGCTGTCTCCCCAGCCTTTGCATGTAGTTGCAGGGTGTATAATGGAGGATTAAGAAGCATTTGCAGCAGCAGTGTTTACAGCAGCAGCAACAGCAGCAAATGGGAAAGGAGCAAGCAACTGATGTTTGCTGAGAAATGCCAGTCTCAGACAGATAGGGTTGACTAGGATTTTGGAGGATTAGCCACAGAGAGACATAAACAACCTGTTAGCCATGTAGCTCTGATTATTTCCTCCTATTTGTCTGTCACAAGAGACTAGAGTTTCCAGATGTAGGATTACTGGGAGTTAAAAATGATTCTGAAACAATTTGTCATGTGGAGATTATCTGTGGATATGGCTACAAGACATAAACCAGCATACAAATTTAATCTGACAAATTATTTAACCCCCCTAAAAATCAAATATAATTCCTTACCACTGTTTCTATAATACCCAGGTCTTTACTACCGCAGGGGAAAGGAATGATGAAAGAATCAGGGGTGTTGTATTTTCATATCCGCAGGGAAAATTAGATGGATGTGTCTACGTGTATATTAGATGCTAATAAATTGTCCCCTGTAGGAAAAAGGTTTAGCAGCACTGTATCCCAAATTTAACAGCTGGTTTTGTCATTTGTTTCATGGTGGACTGACACAGTTATCATTTTTAACTTGACCTATTGAGTTTTTGCTCCAGTGGCTCATAGTGCATAACTACAATGTGTGTCAGTGGTTTTGATTGTATTTAAAAATGGTGAAATTCTGCTTTCCATTTTAACTGCAGGCAGCAGTCCAAACACACAGATCAGTCTGAGAAATCTTGTGAAGAAAACAGGAAAAATCTTCTCTGTTGTCCCTTACCAGCTGCCAATCTGAGCCTTTGAGCAAATCAGCTGCTTCTTTAGTATAACTGGAATGAGTATGAAGCAAAGTGGTGCTGTAAAATGACTAAATCTTCTCTGTCTCTGTTTTCTCTGTCCTTGTCGCATCATTTGCCTTGATGACGCATCCACAGATGAGCACTGTATCACTCCAAATACTGCAGCGTAAGACGCATACATGGATAGAATTAATATAATTTCATCATTCACTGAATATATATGACTCATTGTTAACAACATTATGAGGGGAAGTACACCAGGTGAGGAAATACATGCACAGATTGCTTACATCGATTTAAGACAGTCTCCTTTTACATCCTTGACCTCGGTTATGCAACTTACAATTGTATAACCGAGCTCTGTTACTTGGAGTGTACCAACATCGATGAATCCTGATTTCAATCAGATTATGGTGTTTACATGAAGTTTGGAAAAAACAACTTACTGTTTTAATTGGAGTAGAATCGGTGTTTTAATGTACAATACATGAAAAATGATGCCAACATGAACCATAATCCTTAAACACCACAACTTCTAAGTACTACAATGGAAGCAACAGATTCTCTGCCTTCGAATGTGAAAGCGGGATGCCAGGTAAAGACCATCATGTTTAGAATCTGTATCAGCTTGGGCAGATGGCTTCACCCACCCCAGCATGTCTCATCTTGGTGACTGAGTGAACAGACTGGTTGATGTTCTGCCTCAGAGCTCCCAGTGTACCCTCTGTGTCCACCTCACCCACTCATGTATCCAGGGATATTCACAACAACATCTGCTGGCCAGAAAGTCATTTCATATATATTCAGGATATAAATTCATTTTTACTGCCACAGCCATATCACAGCATCCCTGAATCATAAAAGACTCCCTGGATGGTATGCATGCTGCTTAGATCCATCAAGTTTCTGCTCGGATGGATTCAGTCAGGTATATGTGCACATTTTTCACATTTTTCAGCTGCATCATAACTAAAATCAAAATATTCAATCAGTGTTGTAAAAATACTGTGTATATCTGTGTGTGTTTCATTACATGTTTTTAATTCAGGCATTTTAGTTTTTCAGCATGATAAAAAAGAAAATGAATACTGCTATTTCTACTTCTACTGCTACAGCTGCTGCAACAAATACTACTATTGTTACTGCTGCTACTGCTACTACAACTAATGCTACTGCTACTACTGCTACATCCACTGTTACTGCTGCTACTACTACTATTACTACTGCTGCTACTATTACTGCTGCAAGTACTGCTACTAGATGCTACTGCTACTGTTACTACTGCTGCTACAGATACTAATGCTGCTGCTACTACTACTACTACACTATTATATTACTGCTAGTGCTGCTACTAATGCTACTGATATTACTAATACCTCTACTGTTACTGCTGTGGCTACTACTAATGTTACTGCTGCCACTACTGCTACTAGATACTACTGCTACTGCCACTGTTTCTACTGCTGCTACAGATACTAATGCTGCTGCTACTCCTACTACTACACTATTATATTACTGTTAGCACTACTACTACTACTACTACTAATGTTACTGATACTACTGCTACCTCTACTGTTACTGCTACTGCTACTACTAATATTACTGCTGTCACTACTGCTACTGTTTCTACTACTGCTATAGATATTAATACTGCTGCTACTCCTACTACTACAATATTGTATTACTGCTAGCGCTACTGTTACTGCTGGTGCTACTACTAATATTACTGCTGCCACTACTGCTAACTAATGCTACTAATAATAATACTACTGTTACTGCTGCTATTGTTGCTACTATTACTGCTGTTGCTACAGCTGGGACTGCTATTGCTACTACTACTGCTGCTGTGTACTGTAANCTACTATTACTGCTGTTGCTACAGCTGGGACTGCTATTGCTACTACTACTGCTGCTGTGTACTGTAAATAAAAAATACAGACAGCACAAAAAAATAAATAAAAGAAACTCAATTCAATAAAAAAAATAACTGTAAAATACTAATTTTAATGTCAAACATTAAAATTAGTTATCATAAAATACTACATTATTATCTCACATATATTTCATAAAATATAAATTCAGAAATTAATCTGTCTCAAAGAACTGCCGAATGAGATGTTATAATTGGCTGAGGTATTTGATTGATTAAGACTTACACTGTGCACCAAATAATTTATTCAGTGGCCCATTTACATCTGATGACAGTAAGATAGCAGCTGACATACTTAAAGATCCTCCACAATTTTGCACATATAATACACTGTAAGCTCACATGTTAAACTGGAAATAATTCATTTAAACAGCAGATGAGTCTGGACTATTTCAAGCTGTAATTCAGGTTTCGTATTTGATATTCACTTAGTACATTAACGTAAACGTCCTCTTTACCACGGTATCATGGGAATCAGTTGTTTATGCACCATGTTTATTTCCTGTTCTCTCTGCTCTAATTTCTCCTCTTTTTCCTCTCGTTCTCCTACATCACTTCACATCAGCAGCAGTCATGTTGTTACATAAACCAAGTGGACGGTGTAGTGTGTCATATTTAAATAAAGTCAGATTCAAAGAACAGAATTTCAGAATGACTTACTAAAGGAAGAGAAAGCATCGTCTCCCATAGTTATACAACCAAATTTAGGCAGTTAAGTTTTAACAGATCGTGCTGACCTTTTACTTTATATCTCATTTGCAGGTTTTCAATTTTGCAACTGAGCTGATTTTTAATTATCAAGCTACATTATCATACAAAGACACACACACAGTGGAGAGAGCATTAAGTAATAACATGGATTTATAATCAAAGCATTAATCACTGTACATGTTTTTGGGTCAGACGATCTGATTCACTGGCAATAATTTGAAGTTTTGAGTCTCAATTTACTTTTTTGAAAAATATACTACACCAAAAATGTTGTAGATGCAGTCTGAATTTAAGAATTTATGATGATGTTTAACAGCGCATGTTGGCACTTGACATACTTTCTTTTTAGACAAGAACAAAAATATATAATTAGATTACATAGCCAAGGTGATTAACTGTTGGATTAGTCAGTGTAGTAGGCCCTGATTAACCTGTTGGTGACTAACAGATTACAGTAAATTGCAATGTTATTATACAATGAAATGGTTACAGTAATTAGATGAGTCACATCCATAAGTAGAGAGTCATAATTAATAGAAGTAAGAAGCAATATATGGAATTTAATGCTGAATTTGATTACAAATAAAAATATTAATAGTTACTATGAAGCGTTCAGAAAATTTAATACTTATTAACTGACTGATTCTATATAGTGGCTGTTAAAATGTGCATCCAAAATAAGTTATATTTTTAATTATGCAATTTGTGTGAAATCATGTTGCGTTTGATTTTTATTATTATTAGCTATTGTGCAAGTCAGTGGGCTTTTTAAGATGTGGCACATTTCATTGATGATATGGTTAAGTTTGTATAGTTTTAAAATAATAAATCAAAGCAAAATAAGCATAATTTTTTCTATCGAATGCCAGATATCTACAGAAAGCTGTGCAACAGTACACCAAGAATAGGAAACATGCACTTATAAAATGATCTCTAAAAAAGTTTACTGCCACAAAATTCTAGTTTCATAATACACAAACTAGTATTTTTAAAACACAACAAGACATCAGGTCATCTCTCCAAACTCTGATCAATAGACAAACTGTGAAAATGGTAGATCTATAATGTTCACCTCCGTTCTATAACAGTATGAGTAACGCATAAGTATTTTAGGCCTACGCAGAGTATTTTAAGGTATGAAGAATTTGCCAGGTTTAAATAGCTGTAGATACAAGGATCAAACCTGTGGTCTTTCACTTACAGAATAATTTCTTTAACCATTAGACATGTCACCCATCACATCTATCACACATTTTCCAAAGATTCCCACTTCATTAAATGTTGGCCAGCCATTCTGAGAGAAATGCTCAATTGTTAATTAACTGGCCAACAATTAGCAGTCAAGTTTGGGTGATAAAGTGGGAAATTGAAACCTGTGACCAGACAACCATAAATAGAAATCCTCATTCTGGATCTTTCCCAGCACTCATTAGAGGAGTGTCCACACACCATTTTTTATCACATGATCCCAGAATAACAATGAACATAATATAATATGTTTTTACACAAATTACTTATTATTTCCATTATCCTCAATGGATAACAGTTATTATATCCAATGTCCTACATGAAATAGGCTAATACTGTTTATACAACTAAATACCTCATCTAAGAAATGAAATTGCTTAATTGTATAAATAACTTTAAGCATTTTATCATGTAATCATACAACAGAAATCCTATCTAATCCTCCTTTTATGAACTAATATAGCTTTCCATCTGTCAGTAGAGAATTTCTAACATACAATCATTCAGCTGCTAAACTGATGTTTAGAATGCCCCACCTCCATTTGGTAATATATGTACACAACACGTATACACACACTCATAAACTACACACACTTTTGCTATTCCAGTCCATGCAGAGAATGCAAGACTACTGGTTCTTGTGTAAACTTGACATCTGGATTTGACGATATTGCAAAATAATTTGATAATCTGTATTAACGTATCAGTGTAACAAAAAATTACAGCTGCAATAATGTGGCATTAGCATGAATATCCTGCACTTAAATATTTTGTGGTAGACAAAATAATATGATAAATATGCCATATGAATAAAATTTTAAAGTTGTTTCACTGCTGCCGTTTTCATCCCACATCTTATTAGCTATCAGTTGTAAAATATGTCTTAATATCGCTTTTCACTGGAACAGGCGCACACATACATGCACGCACACACACACACACACATCCACACACACACNCACACATACACACACACACACACATACAGCCTCCATGTTTCTATCACCTTGTCATCAGTTGTGATGTATTACACCAATACCCAAGGTTATGACAGGAAATGGAAATCACTGTGACCTTTTGACCCCAAATCAACAAGAAGGCCAACAGAGAACAGGAACTGCAGCGCTCAGAGGAAAATTGCATACACACTATTATTATAGTCACACCACTTGGCTGTGCATGTGAACACACGCACACAGCACAATACATTAAACACACAAATCCATTATTACTGGTATAGGTAGGCACACACATATACACATAATTTATTACACCTATGTTGCCCCAAGGACTGTGAGAGCGTGATTAGCGTAGTGTTTTAATTTACAGCACTAAAAAAGGTGTTGTAAAAGGTGGTATATGACTTGCAGAGCAGTGATCACAAGCCAATTATCAGAGCAATGCCTAACACTGCACATTTATTTCATCCACAGCATTAAGAATGACTGTTGAGCAATAAAATACTGCTAATACCTGCATTTATGTACTGTAAATTTACTACACTTTCTAATTGTCAACTTTCATGAATACTTAATGTAGCATACGTCTATCTATCCTTCATCCATCCATCTGTCCATCCAACCATCCACTGTTTATTACCTCCAGAGTGATACTATAGTACAAACACCATAGGAGCAATAATGAAAAACATGAAGATGGCCTTATTTCCATTCACTTGGAGGAAGGCATATTTCATGCGCTGTCCAATCATATACTACCTGGAGAAGATTTACCACCCCATCAGCTGCTCTACCTCAACACTTTCACCTTCCTATTTCTTTCCTCCTCTCTTATATTGTATCTCTTATCTCCTTTGTATTTTGTTCTCTCTCTCTGTCTCTCTCTCTCTCTCTCTCTCTCTGTCTCTCTCTCTCCCTCCCTCTCTCCTGTCCAGATGAATGTGAAGCAGGGCAATAAGTTTTCAGGATAAATGTGATTAAAAAATCAGTCTGTACTGTAGCTGCATCCAGGAATTACTGTACATATGTTTGTGTGTCCATGTAAGGATGCTGCACATTATATTTTGAATAAATTCCACATAAAGTTCTTAATTTTCTCTCGGTAGAAACATACAGTGCTTAGGATTGGCACTCCTTTTTTTTTTTTTTTTTTTTATTGAACTGAGAATGTAATCTTATACAGTTTTATGTTTGCTATTATCTGCTACACTGGTGGTGGATACACTCGATCTTGGCTGCGTATTTAGTATAGTAATATAGTAGTACTGAATTCTATAACACTGATATGGAATATATATGATATGAGATATGAGATACAGTATTGCTATGAGGGAAAGATGGATTTCTATTGCAGTTTACAGTCAGAGAGACAATAGATGTTTATCGCTCTAGCATGCACATAGAGATGTGTGTGTGTGTGTTCTCCAGCTCTACATGACTGCTTGCTGCCATTTTTTTTTTTTTTTTTTTTGTTTCCCATCTCTATGACTCCATGAAACCTTTTTCCTTTATCTTTTATAAGAATATAATGATCTTTGATGGATAATTTCAACTCTGTGTTTCTAAATGGATGGTAGTGGTAGTGAGGTATCATTGCTGCATGATCAGTGCAGTCATACAAAGATACTTTAAAAATCTATCAATCTGATAGACATGAATTAGCTTCAAATTCAGAGCTCGACTAACCTTTTGATTAAATGCTGCAATCATAGTCTAATAACTGGATTTAAAGGTCATCTCTAAGGAGCGTAGCTTAATACTAGCATCTGGCGAAAACCAGCACAGTAACAGATGATTGATGTGAAATGCCCTTGTAAAAATAAAACTCATTATGTAAAACCTCGTAATTATGAAAGTTACTACAGTTTTTCACATGATATGGCTGTTACCGCTTCTTACAGATGACTGCAGTGAATTGATTGGAGGTTAAATACGACAGGATGACTGTACCCTTCCAGGAACCATGACGAGCCTGGATAATAACAACAGTGATGCAACACTGCAAGGCAAGCCAAAGCGCCAATAAAACTGCAGCTTTCTTTGTGCAAAGGAGCTGGCAGCACTGAGGCCACATCCTGACAGCTCGCTCTCTACAAAAAATGCCACACACTACTGACCCGAGGAAGTTGAAAACCGCATCACTTATTCATCCTGCCCCACTGTAACATCCACTGTATCATCTGAGAGACACATGGCCAAAAGAAGGAGGTGGAGGATCATAACCCTACTTCAGTAAGAGGTTAGCATTTTGAAAACTCCCTGTCATGGCCTGTATTCACCAAAGTGGTCCTGACTACAGCCACAGGAGCCATCAACCCACATGAGGAAATGTGGAGAAACATTTAATTTCAGGTCAGTTTAAGGAAACCCTTAAACCCTAACTCAAATGCTGAGATGATTTCAGGAAATATCAAAACAACATTTCACAACACCATACTGATCTTGAAGAAAAGAAAAGGAAAAAAAAAAGACTAGTAGCCACATCTCAAATCACATACCATTTGCACACACACACAAAATCCTGTGTATAATCAGGCATGCAAGGTGCATCTTTGAGTCACGGTTAATCAGAGCAGATTGGGTTCCATGTTGTCAGAGCAATATGCATTTTCTACTATACTATGTAGGATTCTGCTAAACATATTAGAAATTCACTGCTACAGGCTGCGCAACATAAACAGTCCTTACTGTGAGCACAGTGACAGCATTATCATATTTATATCATACTCACATTGTCTTTACTCCATCATATGACTCTTTTCAAAAAACTGATAATGGCTATAGTGTACTGACTTCTTTGCTGACTGAAATATATACACTACTATAAATCTTATATTGATGCTAATTAGTTGAGTCGAAAACCATATCTGTAAGGTCACAGTAGTAGCTCTAGCAGCTGGGAGGGATGAAGTTTGTAAAAGAAAACATGCCATGAAGATACAGAGATAGAGCGACATACAGCAAAAAGAAGTGGCAAGAGATGCCAATGTGGTTTCTCAAGCTACATGGAGATAATTGATGGACTGGGAGACACTTGGCTAAGAAACAATTTTGTCATATGCATCAATGAATAGATTCACTGTCATCCCACAAATGGTCTGAGGGACAAGAAACATACCCAGTGGACAGATGAAAACACTGGACATCTTGTGTTTAAAACAGAAATACTCATAATCTGATTTATTATCTCCTATAAGATATGTTACATAAAACATAGGTATATTCTATAAGACATATTCTAACTATGAACAACAGCTGCTTTTTTAATGCACAAAGACAAAGCAGTTTATCAGAACAAGGTTATTTGCCAAATTCATTCGTGCATTGTGGTTTCTGAGCCACTGAGTTAAGGACATGTATTCAGCCCAGTGGGTTCATGGCTGTATTGGTTTCTCATCAGCTGTATTTAGTTCTCCCTGCTGAGGGCGAAGGCACAAATATTAAGAGCAAACTATGGATTAGATGTAACCCTAAGTGTAGATGTGCACTGTGTAGTATTGTAATTTAGGTGAGTTTATGTGTAAATCAATAAGTGGGTGTGAGTGGGGTTATAGCATGTCTGAAAATTTTATTGCTTTCTGGAAGTGTTATGGGACAGATTATAGGAGCCTTTGTCAATATGAGGTTACCAAATTGGTATTCCAGTAATATGCCTTGTCTCATAAACACTATTTTTTCCAGAAAGGCTAGCAACATAGACAAACTATATTCTGTGTATGTGTGTGTCAGTCCATGTAATTCATAATTGTGCCGCACTAAAGTAAAAACTCAAGAGTCCTCACTTATTCACAAATTTAATGTGATGCAAAGTGGCACATGCTGCTGTGATAGACTGAGGGTGAAATCAAGGGCAAGCCTGATGATTTAAGGCTAACCTTTAACCCACCTCCACCCTCCAACCATCCATTCCATTCTTCTCACCTCCAATCTCTCTCTCCCTATCGGTCCTAAGATGGCTCCTTATCAGTGAGCTCTGTGCTCCTTGGAAACAAATTCAGTGCGGAGCAGCAGTTACAACAGTTGGATGGAAACGAGCAACCAGCAGATCCAGGATCTCTTAACAAGGACTGAATTGCTGTGGATTGATGTGAAAAAGATGAGAAGAATGGAAGGCACAAGGAAAAAGATAAGGATAAAAATAGAATAAATGTGTAGCATACCAGGCAAACAAGAGCACTGCCAATATCCTTCAACCTTGTGTTCACAGTCACCTCTATGAGCTCCTTGTTGAAAAAAGGTTCTGCCTGGCACATTTACTCACCCAGGGGTGTACCCAGGAACACATTTAAATAACAGTGTTGCCATTACAGATGACACTTTGGCTGATAGGAGGCCACGGAGATATGACATTTGACAAGCAAAGCATGAAAGGAAGGAATGCCCAGGGGCTGTTATTGGCAGGGATGAAAGGGGCGTTTAGAGCAGAGAAAGTGGGTTAAGTTCAGCAGGGGGAGGGGGGTGTCGGGGGTGCACAGAAGACTACATGCAACAATCAACCTAGCGAAACCTGCACACAGCTATTCAACCTGTTTGAATCAGAAACAACTTCTCCATTTTATGATACAATAAAAGTCAGAGAAGAGATTCACAGGCTCTCTTGGTGAAAAATGTAGCAGATGTGCATTTTATATTTGCATGTTCGATAGAATCACAAGCAGGGAACATTTTAAGGAGCTGTAGAGTGCATAGATGTTTTAGCAATACTGCGGTCATAGGCTTCAAATTGTTATGTGTTAATCAATATTGATGTCCTTCATTACAGATTCTTCTTGGAAGCATGTTTGAACAGATGGGGATTATGACTCCTTATTACATCCCTTATATCCATCAGGAGAGTCAAAAAAAAAAAAAATTCCAATCTGGGAGCAAAATCTCAAATGGTCTATTCCACAGTCCAACTGCAGACATTCAGTGCTTTCAGTCTCCTTTTCTACTTGGTTCAAGGATTTGGGCCTCAGTAGCCAAGCCACTTCAGTGTCACATCAGAGCCTGTTAAATATTTGAGAAGTCATAAAAACAAAGACATTAAAAAGCAATTAGATGGACCCAGGGGCAGAGAAATACCTTCTGACAGAATATGTACTCACTCATCATAAAACTTCCAAATTACACCTCTGCTGCCTTCTGTTGCTTTCTGAGCCACTGTAAAATTGTAAATTAAAAAAAAAAAGCTATAATATTGAGGTTATAAATTATAACAGTGCTGAATTGTATGAAAGTCATTGGGGATGAGATGAAAGATTGTCTTAACATTTATTAATTTAACATTTATTAAATATTCAGCACAATGATGTAAATACAGCTTCTATGTGAATATATGTATGCTCCAATGCAGCTTCAGCGAACTTCATCACAATCACACGGCATCATATTAACTTCATATTAAGAATGATTTTTCAGTGAAAGAAAAGAAAAGAAGGAGAGAGGAGAACTCTGTCGTATTTAAATGCCTAAATACTGCAGGCAGCAATGTTGTCAAGCAGTGCTGGCGAATCTAAAAGAATCAATAACACTGACACTTGCACTGTTGCTCACAAGGCATTTTAAGGCATTATATGCATTATAGATGGACATTAATAAGTGGATATAGATAATGGATGGATGGATGGATTAATGCAAGAACATTATGGATGGGTTGCAATCAATACAACAAGAATATAATATACTTTACTGTAAAATGTAATGTAATGTAAAATGTGTGTAGTTTTTACGATGTAACACGACAATAGCACATATATGCATTATTACTTTTCAAATCAGACACAATGCATCTTTTTCGCAAGAAAAATAAAATCAATCCTGCTGTTTAGGTTTTGTGCCAAAGTATTGCAGAGGGTTAACTGCACCAACAATCCTGGTCGGCTGCACTGCAGCACCATAAATTACACAACCTGAATGGCAGAGGTAGAGCAACAGTATCACTAAAAAAAACATCACACACACACACACACACATTGATCCTTGAATAAAAACATTCTCTATACTTGATACAGCGTCATGTTTGCAGAAGACGGATATGTTCTCAGTCGTAATGTACGTGCACCTGAGGACATAATGCTATGTAATCTAGAGAGCAGAGGGCATATTCATGTTGACCCGATCAGATTAATTGCTGACTTTATGCTTCACTGATGCAGAGATAAGATGTCTATACATGCTTTTACTCAGGAAATGAACGCTTTAGTCAAAGAGATGGCTTGCAATTCAATACAGTAAAAACACACATCTAATTCTGAGGGTGAAAATGATATGATTGCAGCTATGGATCAATGTGAAACTATAGCAGTCTGCATCATATTCCCTCCCCTCGAACCCCCACCCCCACCCCANCCCCACCCCACCCACACACAGGATTGTTCCAAAATACTAGCTTGCCATAGCAAACTGTGATAACACAAGATCATTCTTGTATACATTTAAGGTCTAACATTTCTATTGTTTCAAGTACAAGCTGCAACCCAACCAAAATACAGTAAATATAAGTATTCTGTATAGTTTAAATTGCAACAACCATCTGTATTTTTACACATACTTGCAGGCATATACTGCAATTTATTGAATTTGTATTTATTGATGCTATTATGTCTTTTTTTTTTTTTTGNTTTTTTTTTTTTTTGGCAAAATTTAGCAATCCTTTACTTTCTTACACTCTAATATCTGTTCTCTCATTCCATTTTCTGTCTCTCAATCTCATCCCTTCTCCTCATTCCCTTGAACTTCCTGCTTACAATCACTTTCAATTTCTATCTCAGAATTTGTTTAATTAGTGAAAAGAATACCTAACCCTGCAAGAGAGAGGACAGCTATAAATATGGTTTCAAAGTTAAAATAAAGGGAATATTTTTTGATTTTCTTGCCAGAAAAGCTTCAAAAGGGGGAGCATAACTTTGAGGATAATATTAATATCCTCTTGTTGTCATATCATTTGCAAGGTAAGGCAAAATGCAGTTAAAACAAACCAGGCTAAATTTAGATAAGTCATGCTTTTATGCAAGCACTGAAATAATTCTAAATGGCTATTTTTGTTAATGTCAGGAACTGATCTCTTGTAATATTAATATAACCAATATAATGCAATAGATATCAACTATAAAAATCATGTTTATAAGATAACTTTCCACATAATTAAATGACTAGCATCGCTGACAAAAGAAAATATAGAGTTCATGGTTTATTTCTGGCCTACATGATTATTATTCTATATGTTCTGCAATGTGAACTCGCTCCTAAAATGCTGCAGCAATGCTTTCTATACATCAACACAGGTGTAAGGCCTCAGCAGCAGCCATTTTCTCCTCAGTATTTTTGTTTACAAGCTGAGTGTCTCTGAGAAAGTGAAAGGTTGTCACATGGGAGCTGACTGAACATAAAAATCACATCCTGCCTTTTATCCCAACTGTTTTGTTCTCATAACTATACTGACAGTGTGACGTATTCATAAAATTAGTGTGGCTCAAAGTTAAATCACTCATCATGAATGCAAACCACTTGCAAAATATAAACAGTCTCTTTTTTGTTTTTGTTATTGAAATAACTTTAGTTAATAACTGCAGTTTTTTGTTTTTTTTTATTTAGAAATCAAGATTCATTTGAGCTGTTTTTTAAAGCTTTGCAATGTGGATTTAACACTATAAATCTTGACTGTTCTTTATATGTTTCTCTTTTCTATTTCCACTTATCTTGCTCTTTTTAACAAATTCCCCATCAATGTGTTTGACCTCTATAGGGCTCAACACTGCACAGCTACTATAAAATCTGAAGATAACTATTTTTCAAGGCTAAAGCCACGCCATGTGGGTTGCAAGGGAGATACAGACAATAAAAGATCCTGAGAGAGTGAAGAAAAACTATTTCCAAGAAGCAGACATAATCCCTTTCTGTAATCTGAGACACAATAGCTGTGGCTCTCCTTGCTCTGGAGCATGAAGGCAGAACAGACTTCAGAAAAAAAAAACAAAAAAAAAACACAATATCACAATTGACCATAACAGGATATCACTGCAGACAAGCCACATCTGAGTATTCATGATATTTTGCTAATGCGACGGCAGCAGCACATGCTCTGCTGATTCCATGCGGATGGTTCAGAAATTGAATCACACTGTGATAGCAACAAAGAACAAAAGGTGCTGAGCTGACACACCTTACAAGGGAAAAAAAAACAGGTAGGGGTCTAATTCTTTGCTCAAGAGAATGTTGACAGGTGCAGGGACTGCCCTGTCTTCTTCCAGAACTCAAAATGCATATCTACTCTAGCACCTAGTTTTGTATCATCTTTAGCTTGGATTCCAGCTAAAATGTTTCAAAATGTCTTGTGCTGTTGATAATTAGTGTGAAATATGATTTTCACTCCCAAATGAACTATCCACAGTGAAAAAGCTACACCTTTTATAACAAAACAAGTGCTGGTGTGTACAAAATACTCATCATCATCATTTAATATTTTCTTAAAATACTGAGCAATAATACTTCAATAGCAGGAAGTATTTTTCTTCCAAATTTGATACATTATTCTGAAATTAAATATTTCTTTTGAATATACAAATATTTCTTTTGAATATCTACATTTCCAAAACATACTAACAACACATATAACACATACACGTTCTATTACACATACTAAGCTCCTGTACACCTGCATTCAGGTTCCAGAGACTAAAAGCAAGCTGAGGATTTCTCAGAATAATTACAGAAGGATTCAGTTTCGTTGCAGTTTGAGTAATGTGGCTATCTTTCCATTTCATTTAAGGCTAATGTGAGAAGGTTAGTGTGGCTGCAACATGAGGTTAATGTGTATTGTTGCTTATACAGTGATGTGATGTAAGGTGGTTTTGGCCTGTTAAGGACCTTTCACTAAGTCAATTACGTGACCAAGTTTATTGTTTTGCTTTGAAATTTCAGAATTATCAATTTGTATTGTTCAAAACATAAATATTACAGAGAAAATTAAGCTTATCTGCAATCACGATTCTCTTCGAGTTCAACACTGAGAGCCAGATATGGAAGAGGAGCTGCTGGTTAGAGGAAAAACAAGTAAGAGCTGTACCTGCACCAAAACACGCAATGCGCAGTCAGTCAGCTGGCCAGCCGAGTATTAAACAGCATCAATTACAATGTAGCTTCATATCAGAACATTACAATAGGCAGGCGTAAAACTGCCCCTATGAAATAAACAATGGCCAGGTTGTTTCTGGGAAACAATCAGCGGATAGTGATGGTGTTGTGAGTCACCATTTATCCAGAGAACAACCCCTTCACAGAGTATGCAGTAGGCCTTAGCCTCACCCCCCCTCCCTCCCTATTTCTCTCTGTCTCTCTCTCTCTCTGCAGTCTAAACAGTGCAAGCCGCATAAAGCTGATATGGTATAGCGGTCATGCAACCAGAGCATCCCCAGGGCCTCACTGTGCTCTCCATGTACTGTAGGCTGTAATCCACCACTGTCATGAATATGCAGCTGTCAGCGTCCAAAGCCTGTGGGCTTTTCTTCCTTTCGATAACAACTAATCCTAGCATACATTTTATAAGAGCACAACAGAAATATCAAAGCAAAAAGATATTATAGTGATTTTATGGTAAGGAAACTCACTATTAAGTACCACAGACTCACTACAGCTCGCTAAAGGAATGTAACTTCCCTGAATTTAACCTTTATATCATTATGTCAAATGCAATTGGACGCATTTCCAGTGATGTTTCAACCCTGGAGTGCTTCTGTCAGTGACCATCAATAAGCTTACTGCCCCATGTGGGAATTCACCATAATTCCAGGTACACCAAGAAGTAACCAACCTCAATAGCTGATGTGTCATATCGTCAAACGTCAGGATCATCATAAATCCTGTCTCTTAGTGTTTGAAGCTATTTCTACATCGCGACAAAAGGCTGGGGTAGCCTACACTCACAGCAGCCATCGCATGCGTGCGTGACAGGCGATACACGGTCAATTCACTGCACAAAACCCGTTAGATCGACTCAGTTTTAGAGAACAGAGGGAAGCGATTACTGATTATAATGTATAAGTTATTATGCTTTTTGGAAAACTATTCGTCATAACGCAACAAATTACCCACGAAGACACACAAAATTTACAGGGAGATCCTCGGTCACGATTACCCCTGATAACATATGGGTTCCACAAATGCGCGTCTGGGTTGATTGATAACTTATCACATTTGGAGGCTAAACGGCCTGGGAGGTCCACAGTCTCATATCTTTAAATATGGCGTTTCGTTTTCTGCAATGAAGCGTTCGGGTAGCAATTTAGCACGGCCATTGTGCCCCGTGTGTGACTGAGGGAAGCTGTCCTTTGGCTGATGCGGGGCTCATTGACAGTGAGGTGCGTCGCCACGGAGACGGCTGGATGGATGAGATACTGGGGGAGGGGAGGTGTCATAGTGCGGGTTTCACCCCGATGCTGGTCTCCCATTTTTCTCGACACAAGCCGTGTGGTCATAACGGGAATCTTTCGAGCAACTACCGCCTTGGGCACGTAACGTCGCCCCCTGTGATGCGAAGACAATGCGTAAAAAGAAATAAAAGGAAACGACGCATTCACGGAGTTTGATCATGCCTCACCCCTCCCTCCTGTTTATATCGGCTATACCCTCTTCCCATCGACTTCACCATGGCGCAGTTTACTATTACATGATATTCCCTCAATCAGTCACAGAGACATCCACCGCAGTCTAAAATGTGGGCCGTTTCCACCACTTTCCCTTCCTAAATAAGCGTTGATGCTGTTTTTGAAATCTGGCTGACACGAGTGAGACAGACTGTTCATGATTCACCATTTTGCTGCGACATCAGCGTACCTGCTGCCTCTGTCAGGTCTAAGAGTTGACAAGCCTCTTTTAAACAACCGATTGGAGAAAAACCAAGATCAACATCCCCACAAAATATCCGGAATACATTCTTGACGACGAGAAGAAACAACCCCGCACCATCCACAGACCCTTTGTAATGCGGTTTTAGGATGGAGAACAGGTATCCTGGGACATCGATTTCTCATCCTCAACCTGTTTTCCATCTGCGAGGTAAAAGTTTGGAGGCTCTGTCGCTCTCCAAGGTGCTGAAACACAGAAAACGCCCACCGCCAATATACGCATTATAGCGCACCGCATCTCAGCAATCCACTGCGCTTCTGAGATTTATCGCCCAGGAGGTCACGCATTGCCTTTTCTTCCTTCCTTCCATGCACCATACCCTTCCCTACTTCCTTCTTTTCCTGCTTTTACCATTCTCTTTCCATTAGCAGTGCCGCGAATTATCCACTATCTTTCCAAACACGATGAAAACGTAACCCAAAAGGTATAGGCGTTTTGCATCACCATCATTCCGGCTGGTAATGAGGAAAAACAGCTTAAAGCAGACACCCGCTGCTAACATTTCACAGTTCACACACAAATAACCAGTTTAACGAATCCAAACGGTGCAGATTTAGTAGAAAATGTCTTTTCTCTTACCTAAGCCTGTTGTCGGTGCCCCGCAGTCAGTAATAGGGAGGGAATATCTGCGTATTTCAACAACTAACTGGTATGAGCCTCAGTCTGTATGTGACTGAGATGCTGCAAAGGCACTGCGCGCTGGATGATTCCTCCTCAGTTCTTCTTCAATGGGGGGAAAAAGCAGTGCAGTTCGAGACAAAGATGGCGGAAGCTTTTGACGTCAGCAGCTTTTAATAGATATCTGTCAGAGAGAGAGAGAGAGAGAGAGAGAGAGAGAGAGAGAGAGAGAGAGAGTTCAAAAAGTCTTTGTAATATTGGGCACCTCAAAGCAGCTGAATATTTTAAATGTTTTGAAATGCTGCTGCTGTACAGTGTTTCATATCCCTCATGCAGACATATGCTAAAGACTGGATGTGGATTAGCCAAGATTAGATTGATTTATTTATCTGTGATTAGATTGATATATCATCTATTGACACATGCCTGCAGGTTGATCCAGGATTACCCTACACTTTTCTGGGTTTTACCATTTAACACCAAAACATTTCTCTCAAGATTGAGGTTTTAAGCTTTTGGAACTTTTTTTTCATAATTAAATAAATTGTCAGTATCCCTGTAAAACCATCCAATTTGCTTGCTTTTTCATGTTTTTATTCTCATGTAAGAAAGCTATTTTGTGCTCTCTCTCATTATCTTTCTCACACACACATTGCCATGTCCATCATAAATTTTACACCTTACTCAATTTCTCACTTCTTCAGACAAAAAATATTCATTTCTAAATGCATGGATGATGACTGGAGGCCTGTATTTCTGATCAGTTATTGGGGACAAACAATGAATGAGACCTATTGATGTTACTTCGTCACGTCTGTGGATTCAGCAGTGTGGGAATGCCCCCTTTCCTCCAGCCGCTGCTGCTTCTGCTTGGCACTGTAACAAATGTGTCTTCAATTGCTCTGAAGCGAACCTGTCTCCTAAATTAATGATAATGATAACTCTGCATGAAAAATCCATTTGGAGAGGAGAGCCAGGGGAGAAGAAAAAAAGAGGAGGGGTGTGAGTCTGTTCAAACTGTATGAGTGTGTGTGACTGTATTCTCTAATGTTCAAATGTGTGTGTAGAAAGTGAAGAAAATATATCTGCAAGTCCCTCATTCATTCATCTTCCTCCAAAACAATGTAGCAGGAATAAACTAAATCAAGTTTAAATGATTTATTGATGAATTTAAACAGATTTGATATTTCAATACATTTTTTATACATCAGTTTTGCCACTATTCTCTGGTGATTCGGCATTGTTGGCGAAAAAAAAATCCACTGTTTTTCTTTGAGTCTCAGAGAGAAAATTACTGAGTGGAATCATGTAATGTTAAATAAATATTGTTTTAACAGAGTTGTTTATTGTCTAAAGTAAGTATTTTAGACTTACTGCNCCCCAGCACTTTGGCAGTTATCTATCTCCACTCAACAGACTGAACAATGTGATGAATTTTTAATACTTCAGGTTCTTACTTCTCTGCCTCTTATAGCCTTGAGATCGAGTTGATCATGGTTCTGAATATTGTCTTTTTAATTAATATAATGCCTTAACCTGAGGAATATTCATCTGGAGCAGTATAATCTATGCCACAAATCAGCAGAGGTAGAAAATGTATCTGAATTCTTAACTAAAGAAATGTAAAAAAGTCCCATTCGAAGCAAAGGGGGTCCAAGGTTTCAATTTTTATTGTGAGTGAAGTGTGAGCTAATCGAAGATGCTGACCATTCAAATTAGAACAAAAGAGGCCAAAATAGCAAACATTGTTATAGCCTTAGGCAATTCGTCCTTTCTTCATTTTTCCTTTCTTTCTATCACTTTTTTCATACACAAAAATTTGCTGTACTTTCACTTTTTATAGAGATTAAAGAGAATGTCTAACTTTTCACAACAGGCCTTTGAAGTTAGACTGGTATATCTCTCTCTCTCTCTGTGCGTGTGTGTGTGTGTGTGTGTGTATACGCATGAGCATGCGTGCATGCGTACGTGTGTNTGTGTGTGTGTGTGTGTGTGTGTGTGTGTGTGTGTGTGTAGTGTAGTGTCAGGAGAGCTCAGGGGATGGAGAGCTTGGCTTTAGCGGCGCTTCATCCCACGGTCAAAGAGCAAATCACAGCAAGTGGAGGAGAAGATTAGCCGCAGCATTATCAAACCTGTACTAGACAAGCTTGTGCACTCTGATCTCCTTCCTCTCTCCTTCTCTGACTGATTTCACTCTTAATTAAACTTTGCAGGAAAGGTGGGAGGCTGGAGAAATGGATGGATGAGAGGAAGGGACAGGGGTATAGTGTGAAAAAGTGACAATGCAAAAAAAAAGGGTAGGCATGGACTAAAAGAGAAAAAAAGGAGGTGTGAAAGACTGACAGACTAAAGATTAGGAAAGACAGGGGAGAATAAGGGATAAAGGATAAAGGAATACTTGAGAGAGAGAGAGAGAGAGAGAGAGAGAGAGAGAGAGAGAACAGGGCAGGATGACAGATGAAGCCAGTCAACCAGGCTGTGTGCTTTGGTGTGGGGGAGGGTGATGCAGCAGAAGTCTTGCTATGACTCAGCACTAAAATCTGCCTCATCTCTCTCTCTCTCTCTCTCTCTGAAATATCACTCCTTAGTCATCCTACCAAACACACTATTAAACCTCTTATTCATCACTCTTTGGAAAGCTTGTCACGACAGTGCATCTCATATGGCTTGGCTGTTGTGCTGAAATGCTGTAAGATGAGTCTGTCTGATTTAAGCCCGCATGTAGTTTTCAGGGCTAATTTGACATACATTAAACAGCATTGGGTGCAATTATATTTATGCTTATATATAGATTCTCATTCTTATTAAAAAAAAAAAATACGTGCTTTTCCTGATCAAATACATCATAGCATAAATGTCTTAACATTTAGATACTGTATACAATATGTGCATCATTATCCCAAATAATTGCATCTCTGTATATCTCAAATGTACACGTCTCAAATTCCCTGATTCTCTGATTTGTAAACTGTTATTTGCATGTAATATTTATATATCATGAATTCTAGCAGATATTTCTGTATTTAAACACTGCAAATTTTTGTTATTTTTGTAACTGTAAATCACTATACACAGGAATTCACAAATACAAGAACTTCTTGCTTTCAGGACATTTTCTGTTTTATTTCATGCTCATTGTGTTGACCTGCAGACCTGTTGTGATGCTTTTTTTTGTCTTTACAAAAGGCGATGAACTGTGAGCAAATGTACATACATCGGCAAAGCGTTGCTTGAAAAATAGCTTTCGGTCTCATCCAGCCCACAGGGGAGGGTGATATTCAGTCTGATAATTGTGGTATTGATAGATCAGGAGTGAGTGGTGACATTGATAAGTGTGGGACTGAAGGTCTTGTATCCGATGGTGAGGTTGGTTGTCAGAGAGAGAATCGATCTACATCAATCTGAAGTTCTATACCTCACTGGCCTCTTTTTTGTCTCTTCTATCCTTGGCATTTCTATTTTCTTTCTTCTGTTTGTTTCTGTTTTCCATTACTCCCCCCACCTATGTTATCTATTTTTATGTGTTGGTGTACCTTACCTCTCCTTTCCTCTCCTCTCAGTCCTTTCTTGCTAGCTCAGAAAACAGTCTTCGTTTTGTACATAGGATTTGTGAATCAACACAGAAGAGCAGATGCAAGAAGAAAATGATGTAAGTTACCAGGTAACTAATAGAAGGTAATATCCTAAAAGCTAAACATGAAGCTGAAATTTAAGGTAACAAAATGTAACACAAGGTGACATAATAAAACAGAATGTAAAGGAGAAAACAAATAAAACACAACAGAAGTTGCGAGGGTGCACTGGCCCAGAATCTAACGTCCCTCCTGGCTAGCTCACACGAATTAGCACATTACTGCCGACTGAACACAAAATGCACATATTCTCAGTCTCCCATATGTGTGTATATCAAATTTTACCTAATAGTGTGTGTGTGTGTGTGTGTGTGTGTGTGTGTGTGTGTGTGTGTGTGTGTNCCTAATAGTGTGTGTGTGTGTGTGTGTGTGTGTGTGCACGCGCGACTGAATGTTGGAGCAGCTGAGACTGTCCTGCTGCATGATTAGGTCTGATATGCCCAGTGAGCAGAGAAATGCAATAAGGTCTGTATCAACATGGGAAAAATCAATTTCTCTGTGCTTTTCGGACACAATTTGGACCCTAGAGACGATTGTTTATTGGAGAGCGCTTTGTAGCTAGATTGTATAAATAATAAGAGGGACAGACGGAGACAACAGAGAGAAGGGAGACTGATTTTGTATTTGCTCACTACTTGCTTACTATTTTAGCTCATTATTACTATCTCCCCTTATAATGTATTCATACTTCCTTTTCTCTTGTCCTCATTCCTCATGCTCACCTCCTTTCCCTTCTACTTGCTTCCCCTTCCATTGTCCTTTGTACGTCTTTCCAACCCTGTAAGGCACAAGTATACAAAAAACTGAATATGACCAACAGAGATGCCACATTTACAAATGTGTGTATAACCACTGTGAGTTGTTGTGCATTTATTTACACAGTAGGAAGGCACATCATTGCAATCAACAGGAACAAAAAACTAGTGCTGAAATGATTAGTCAATTTCAATTGATTAATCGATCAATAGAAAATTACTCAGCAACTCTTAATAATTGATTAATCTTGTTGTCATTTGTCAAGTAAAAGCTAAGTAAAAACATCTTTACTGGTTCTTTTACTGTCAGTTGAATCCCCGTCTTTTTAAATGCAATTCATACAAAAAGGCAATTTAATGACACTTCAAAGAGGCATCACTGAACAATTAATTACAAAAAAAAAAAAAATCAATAATGAAAAGAATTACTAAAATACTATAACTACTAAAACTGCTGTTGACCAAACAGTGAAAGATTATTATTAATGGCTGAGGGAAATTATAAATTTAAAATCAATTCCTACAGGTCATTTATTTAATCAAAATGTTGAATGAGGAAATAAAAATAAATGAAAATGAAATAAAGCAAAAATTTACACATTTACAATGTTTAATTATTTTGGCCTGGGAGCCCTCTTCTTTGGTCTACAAACATGCCTTATTGGCCTTAAAAATGTTTTTGCATTAAATACTGTATATGGTATCTTTTACATCCCTCAGTGTTGCCTCCTTTCTGCCTCCTCTTCTCATCTTGCTTGTGCACCTCATCTCTGCCCTCCCTTGTTCCTCACTCTTAACCCCTTTTCTGTCTTCTACTTTCCCCTCATCATTCAGTACACCACCTCCTCTGCTCTGTCTTCTCCTTCCTCTCCATCACGTATTGCACCCCCAGGGTACGGATCAACACTCCTTTCCCCTTCCCCTTTAATCTCATCCTCCTCCCTCATCCTTCTCCTCCAGTTCCTTTTATCTTTCTCCCCTCCCACCGTAACATGCGTCAGGCATTTCCCTGTGTGTGTGTGTGTGTGTGTGTGTGTGTGTGTGTGTGTGTGTGTGTAGTAGGGACAGCAAGGTCACAGTTCTGGCTGGCCAATCAAGTGTCACCTCTTCTGTGTTGCTGATACTGGGCGTGAGTGTGTGTTTGTCGTTGTACACGCTTGGTTTGTTCGTGCTTTTACACATCCTTTTGACCATTAATATCAGTGTGATTCTGCACATGCACATGGCTGCTGTATTTTCATGTATATGTCATTTTACATAGCTCTATCTTCGTCTTAATGTGTGTGAATTTATGTGTGTTAGGCTACTCACAGCGTGGTGTGCATGTAAATGTTTCACTCAGCAGACTGAAAGATAGATTAGCCCTCAGTGTCTTACACCTGCCTGTTGCTATGGAAACTGGGTATCCTCTGTGCGTCACCTGTGCCCATGTTTGGTCTGGTTTCCTGCTTCCCTCTCACTCTCTCGCTCTCTTGCTCTCTCTCTCTCACACCATGATTTACTGTCTGTCCATCTCTGTCTCTCTATAGTCCAAACCAAGTACACTGAAACAAAGCACACAGAGCAGCAATGGATGAAACTAACAACCCTAAAGTCTTCTGCTGGCTAATAAAGCAAATGAACTGCATGGTAAGCACAAAACAAAACACACTATTCACACTAAATCAACACAAATCATGACATGTAATAATATTACTGAACAGAATTAGCCACCCCCATACCACACACACAAATTCAAAAAGAAGCCTGGTGCAACTGGGTTAAGTTACTATTTGGCAGACACTGCTAATCTTTGCTAGCTGTGTAAACAGCAAGTACCTCAAATAACTTCACAGAGGATGCCAGATTAGTTTGAGACAGCGGGGCGCCAGGTATCAGAAAGCAGAATCCCACCTGGCAGAAAATGAGGATAAGGAGAGGGACAGAGAGTCAAGCAAAGAAGGATGAACACAGCCAGGTAGATGAGAAAGACAGCAGGAAAGAGAGAGAGAGAGAGAGAGAGAGAGAGAGAGAGAGAGAGAGAGAGATGGGGGTCTACAAATGTGAAAGAAGGGGAGGACAAAGAGCTTCCACTGCAGTAAAACAACTCCAACCAGGATGACCCTCCTCATCCCCTTTCTCCTCCCCTCTCCTCTCCTCTCCTGATCGATTCAGTGGTGCAGCAGCAGCATCCCGAAACCCAGCCATAAAGAAAAATCCCTCTGCCTCAGGCTCTGCAATGGCTGCCCAGCTTTGGGAAAACACCCTTCTTTTTTCTTTCACTGCTGAGTCTCCTTCTCGTTGTTCTGCTCATGCTCTCCCAAACCCAACCTTCACCCCTCACCATCTCCTCCTCTATGTCAAAACTCAGCATCCACTACAGATGCTATATCAGCTATATCAAGCTATATCAGCTATATCAGCTATATCAAGCTATATCAACTATATCAGCTATATCAAGCTATATCAGCTATATCAAGCACTTTCCAGTGCTTGATATAGCTCAGCAGAGCAATGACAGGGCACTTCACATAAGTATTTACCTGTCAGCTGGTTAATCGCTCTCGCTCTCTCTCTCTCTCTCTCTCTCTCATACAAAATCTCATGTGCCACCAACTCAGTCTTCCCACTCTACCTTCCCAACCATTATCCCATCCTCCTCTATCACTATCTGTGTCTTCCTCCCGACTTGCAACATCCCTCGTGCACATCTTGCCAGATTTTTTTGTTGCCTCAATCTGCTCCTTGTTTAGCTCCTTCTTTATAGATGGTTGACTTTAGCTCCTAAATTCTCTCCCTCACTGTGCAGCAAATTCCACAATTCAATTGTTTTCTCATGGCATCCTTTGGATTTCTGTCTGGAGCACACAATATCAGTGGATGGGGCGTCATTACCACACAATAAAAGAATATAAGAAGTATGACAATTGTGATGTACAGAATTTTAAGGTAAATAACATTAAGGGAAACAAAACTTGCAAGTGACAAAATGTTTTCATAAGACTGATGGAGTTATTATCTTGCAAGACATAATTTGCTCCCAATCATTTCTTGATGGATGAGTGGCAGGAAGATTAGTTGTTTTCTCCTCTTGTAACTTTCTCTTTTTTTACATAACAGACATCTGTATTATTTATATGCTTATCAGAAAAGCCCGCTGACTACTCCTTATATAACATTCATATTTTATGACTGTGTTTCCTGCTTGAAGTTTGATTAAAGTGTTCCTCTTGCTCAGGAATTCGACTACTGCTGAGAGATTGGCCACTGAGGAGGTTTTAATCAATGGGGGGAGGGG
>VXCM01000834.1:323203-372996 GCA_014773175.1 Lucifuga dentata
AAGAAGATGGTTTGGGGAGGGTGTAGATGATACTGCAGCATAATACAGAGCCAACTGCAAACACAACAGGTTTTCAAGCTTTTCTGTGTAAGTGGACATGCTGCAGCATCCAGGCATCACATCAATAATGCTTTTCAATAACTTAAAAATGTGGGCAATTGTTTCAGCAAACAGTTTTAAATGGATAATCAGTAGGACGATAATACTATTTGTATTCCATCACCAGTAAAAATTTAGTAACGTGATAATTTATTAAAAGAGAAATATATATGAAAGTTAGCAAATACAACTATGCAACAATTGTCAGAAGAACAGAGAGCAAAATTAGATAATTCCCAGGTCTCCTTCATAAAATAAACTGTAAGTTAATTGTTATATTAGCTTTGTTTTTTCTAGATTGATAGATCCTTTTGCTGTTTTTCCATACAACACCTATCTCTAATACCTATCTATCAAATGATACTGTCCTCAGTATGCTAAAATGTACATGTAAAATAGGTGGTCAACGACAATGGAAATATATTTGCTTAATAATTAATAATTACTAAATGTAGGCTTGACCTGATCAACCTGTCCCCAAAGATTCACACGTTTCCTGTGGGTGGGTCAACTTTGAAGAACGATCATGTATTTTGTTGCACTGAGTCAATGTTGAACATGGATGCTGCAAAATTTTAACAGTGTTATATTAGAATTTTTATAGAAAGTTAAAAGTAACATGATCCAGAAACTACATTTCGGCTAATAGCACCTTCTAGCTTTCATGATCCCTGCTAACAGATGTTTTGTATGTATCCCTCTAAAAGAATATTAAATAATATTGCTCTCAACATCGCAGCTTTTACTATCTTAAGTACTTTCATTATGCGACTCTTAAAATCAGTTCCAGAATGACATTACGGATGATGGTGATAGTGTGAAGCTCAGTGAAAACCATTGTGGTTTGACTCACTTTCTGCTAAAGTACATTTCAATGTGTGATTTTACTAACCCTTTGGAAGCAATGCTAGAAATAAATTGGACATGTTTAATGATTTGTGCAATCACAGTTCCCATTTTACTTGGAAATATAGTCAGTAAAGCTGCAGCTGTAGTCTATCCTCTGGGATATTTATTGAATCTTTATCAGTTTTTGGCCTCTTCTCCAAGAATTGGCCTGATTTTCTGAGCTAAGACTCAGTCCTCTGTTTACCACCCAGCGTTATTGGTCTCACTATGAAATTCAAATCAATATCCTCATAATAAAAGTCCCCGGCCTGCAGCAAATTGGAATCTATAGCTTGGAAAGCTAAAGAGATCTATGGCAATGCCAAGGCTGCACTAATGAATGATGAATCACTGCAAAATACACACACACACACACACACACACACACACACACACACACACACACACACACACATGCTGTCTTGCTGTATCAGATACAGTCAGTCTGGTGTGAAACATGACTCTCTCATCAATAATGGATGGTAAAGCAAGATCTGTACAACGCCACCATTGTTTTACTCGACACAGCATTTCCATACCTCTGCTACTGTGTTTACTGTTATTGGGAAACAGCGATGCCGGCAGCCTGGATCCAACGTAGCAGGAAGGCTGGACTTTCTTCAGACCTGAAATAATTAACACATTTTGTCATCCAACTTTGTTGCAGTGTAACCCTCAGTTACAAAATGATTGTTTCCCCAATGCAATATTGTGAATAAAGCTACACTGAGAACAAACTAGACATCCTGTAATTTATGATTTTACTGTGTTTATGTTACATGTAATGTATGTGTATTATCTCTGTTTATGTTTTTGATATTCATGATTAAACAGATGACAGGATGGAACGAGGCAGTTCTGACAGTGTGTGTGTGTACGTATGCATGTGGTGTCCAAACTGTATGCATACAGACATACATAAGTAATAATATAATAGGAAGTAATTATATCATATCATAATGTATTGTATTTAATGTACATCATAGCATATATCAGGTGCAAATTGTACACATACTTTGTGTGTGTGTGTGTGTGTGTCNATGTACATCATAGCATATATCAGGTGCAAATTGTACACATACTTTGTGTGTGTGTGTGTGTGTGTCTGTGTGTGTGTCCCAGTGGGTTGTTTTGGGAAGTGAAGTTTTGGAGCGTGGAGTGCTGAATAAGCGTTGCAGGGCAATATCTGGGAGACTGCAGTGCTACTGGCAGCAACACATGGAGAGGAGAGGAGAGGAGAGGAATCATAGATTCTAATACAACAAGGGGAGGGGAGGGGAGGAGAGGAGAGGAATCATAGATTCTAATACAACATATATACGTATAACACGCATATACACATGCAAATGTTCAATACATATATATATATAAGTGTACAGTCAGATACCTCCCCATGCTAACATGGGAAGTGTCACCCACCCACACACACACATACTGCATGACCATATAAGCCTGAGCCCACGCCCTGACAGACACACTGCGTCACAGTTGACAATCAGAGCCAGCGGCCTTGTTTACTCCCTCTAACCTGCGTGCCACTAGAAAAGCCCTCATCTTCTCCTCCCGCCCACTCATTGGCTCTCCACTCATTCCTCTGCCGTGCTCCCTCCCTCTCCATCCTGAGTCACCCTCCCCTGCTCTCTCATGTCCTTTCGCCTTCCCTTTTCTCAGTAGCTGACAGTTCTCTTTTACCACTCACCTCTCTCGCCTCATTATGAATGGGTCTGGGCTTTCTGAAATGTTTTTCACTGTCTCCATTTCTCTTTCTGTATATCATTACATATGTGCATGTCTCTGCTTCCTTTCTCTGCATTCATTCCTCTCTCCTCCTCTGCCTCCCTCTCATCATTCTTATTTAATCAACTGCCTCTCTCCTCACTCTCTTTGCATTGCTTTCATCAATGGTATTGTATGTATATTTAAACAATCCAGGGTCTGCATTACAAACCTTGAAGCCACTACACCCCTCTCCCCTCCTCCCATATATTTGATTATATAACTGCATCCCCATGGACCTTGAGGACACTGCAATCTAATTTTATCTAGTGATGGTGGTGGTGATGATGGAAGTGTGCATCATTGCAGCACTGTACCATTTAACACAGAAAATAAATCTGTTCTCTAAGATAATTCCTGATATGGACTTTCAACAACTAAACTAAACCAAAGCTGAAACTGGGAAGATTATAAGATTCTGGACTATCCTTTAATGATATATGTAATCATCTTTTCATTTATAAAATTGTGTACATTTAATATACAAGCTACTTTTCAAGGAAGCGGCTTAGATCAAATTAGTCAGAGATGCCAATGTTAGAACAGTAAATATACATGGCTGCCATTTTGACGTCTTTCTGTGCTACAAACACAAGAGCTCCCTACAAGTTTTCTGTTAACCCAGCTTCATAAACAACCAAACCCCTGCACTGTTAAATTTGCCAAACAGCGCCATGAGCAGGTTTCAATGAGGTACTGCAGCTGGATGGAGTGCAGCTTATTTATGCCAGGCTGGCATTCTGCAGTCAGTTCAGACAGTGCAGAAACCCAATACCACAGTAATGAAACAGTGATGAGTGTGTGTGAGAGTGCCTGGCTGCATATAAGGATCAGCACTGTTTAATATGTATGTTTGCTTTGTACGACAACAATAATTCACATAAATGTAGATATGTTTTGCATGTTTTTATTTGTGTAAGAATGAAACAAGAAAGAAAGAAGGCTTTCTTCTCCTCTCCTAGACAGCCTCCTTTTGGCACCTCTAGCAGATTCTTTATGTCTGGCTCTGCAGGTCTAGACACTATACTGCAGAGTCAGGCTTCTGCTTCTGCTACTAACTTGTTAGCTGCAGTATGTACAGTACAGTGCTGCCACACTAACTGTTTGCAGTGGTATTTGGAAGGAACTTTGGGTTTTTAATCATGCTCAGCCTACAAATCTTAATTGTTCTTCTGTAGATACCTCTTACATCTCATTCTGTTACACTGAACATAAATGTAAAATTAATAACTTTCTTCAGTTGGCCTACCACATATTTAACTTCATGTCCAGGCAGCTATAAATTACAGAGATTAACCAGGCTGAAACTAAATGTAAAGTACCTACCATCACCAAATACAAAGTCAATTACCAGCGAATAAATCCTAGGCTTATGTACATAATCTTTATTAAACTATGCATTACTTTTTTTTCCCAGTGTATTAGGAGATATTTGAATATTTGATTTTTTTTGTTTTGACATATGACAGATAAATCCACACATGCATAATTCAAGTGTTTGTCTTAATCATGAAAAATTAATATTTTGTGTTTATCTGCTTTGTAAGTATAGATCTGTTTCATGGCTGTGTTAACAAACATTGATGATGTAAACCAACCTTTAACAGCATCAGAAAAAATTATTGTCTCAGCTTTAGTTTGCTTGTATTTATGTATGAAAAGACTTGCCAATTAATTGAGTGATAGCAAGTTCAAATTTTGTGAAAGGTTCAGTGAATGGGAAGTTTTAACCAAATATCTTAATTAAAGAAGATGTAATGAAAATAAATGAATCCAAAAGAAATTAAGCATCCATTCCTATAACGGGAGGGCCATCCAGGAAAATCAACAATTTCCAAAACGTCTACGTTTCTCTTTGTGCCTAACCTCCTTCCAGTCTACTCTGTGATTTTTGCAAGCTCCAGTGATTTCCTCTGGATATTCTGGCTGAAAGGCAGCATGAAGTCGTCAAAGTCCACCTCAAGGGATAAGTGCTTCGTCCGTCTCTCAATGTTTGCCATCAACTGGCTGGTAGTGGGCGGCTTCCCCCAAACCTGACACAAAGACAAAGTCAGCAAGCGAGAGAGAGAGAGAAACAGAGAGACAGGGAGGGAGAGAGAGAGAGAGAAAGAGAGAGAGAGAGAGAGAGACTGGAAGAGTAGNGAGACAGGGAGGGAGAGAGAGAGAGAGAAAGAGAGAGAGAGAGAGAGAGACTGGAAGAGTAGGTGCTGAGTAGTAATTACAAAACCAACATGACCAACATTATTACCAACAATGGCCACATGACATTCATATGAATGTCATGTGGCCATTGTCACATTTTAGATCATTTTTACTCATTGATTGAGGCCACCTGAATGTGAGGCCTACCGTTTTGGGCACAAAGGTGATATCCACAGTGTTTGTTTTCCCAGTCGTAAGCCTTGTGTTTTGCAGGATGATGTTCTGCGAGTCCCTCTGAGAAGGAGTCTTCCCTGATGTTGTCATTTCTGCAGGCATCACAGTTTCTGGAGTCACATCCTGTAACAGAAACCAAGAATTGTTTAATCCAGATACCTTGTAACATGGTACAATTGCTACAAAACAAAGGTCTTCAAGTGGAAATTCAAGTCAGAGAGAGTATGATACTTATCAGCTGGTGGATGAGTTTGGTTTTTTTTAAGGAGTTTGCTTTACTGAGCTGATCTGGGTGAAAGGGGTGGAAGGATTTATCAACATTAAAACAGAGTTAAGAGAATACACAAATTTAGCCTACACTCTATTCAAAATGCAACAGTAAGATTTCTCATTTAAACTTCTAACCTTACTGTTTTTTTTAGTAAATGACTGAAGGGAGATACCAGGCGAGGAGGAGAATGACAGCAGTCCCAAGCAAGGATTCCACCTGTTATATGGAGCATATAAAGCAGCTGTACCTGTCAGATATCCTGCATCATAGTGCACAAAGTGAATAATTAATGAAAATATAAAGTACCAACAAAATTTACATGTGTTAAAGACATGAAAAAACTATTTCTATTTAACCCTATTCTTCTGCCATCTTTGCTTTATTTAATAACTGATGGTAGAGGGAGAAGAAATAAGGGGAAATAGACAATACGACATGCAATAAAAAAAAAAAAAAAAAAAATCCCAGAGCAGAATTTAAAAAATAGATTATTGCGTGGGTATGTGAAGGGTTGCTGGCCCACAATGATGGCCAAGTCCAATAAAAATAATATAGCTAGTACATTATGTAAGGCAAAATTGGGAGGGATGCCAAAAAAAAAAATTATTAAACAAAAAATTATCTTGATTCTGATGAACACAGACCCTCATAGTATTCCAATAAGAGATGATTTATACTAAGCACACATACTCTTCTGCCAATCACACTTTCAGACACTCAGACTTGGCTTTCAGTATTTATATTACGAAAACACTGATATGATGCTACTGTTGAACTGTAGCACCATTCGGCCGTGATATGTAAATTACTATTTCTGCTGAGACATAAAAATAAATGAGCAAGTTCTCTACGTTATTTTGGCTGTTCAAGATCAAAACTGCTCACTATGCCTGCGTGCCACTATTCCATAATCTCTGTACTGCCACCATCAGGCCAAAGTCGAGATCAAAGTGGAGCTCATTTGCTCTTCACAGTAATTTCACATATTGATAAACTTTTTACCATAGTCAAGATTAGTACGACAAATATAGCCTGGCAAAATTCAGCAGATGAAATCCATCACCATTATGAATTTTGAGAAAAACAAAAGATAAAGTCTCTTCTTCAACACGTGTGGACTGAAATGTATTTGGGATGCCTTTGTAATGACTATATAAAAAATTTTTTATGACTTAAAGTTATGACAAAGTTATAATACTGATTCAGTCACACTGTAGTTTATCAACTTGAACACGCAAAAAATATTCTATATTCCATATATGCACGTGGTATGATACATAGGAGCCAATATCACATATTTCAAAGCCTCCAATTTGCCTTACAGTAAATGTGTTATTTACAATAACTTAATAATTCAAGGCAGCTAAAAAGGCTCATCAGTTTATATAGTTTTAAGTGAATACATTTGGTATTTCTATGTTTTCTATTAAGAATGTACTATCATTTATTGCAGACCATTTAATGGTGACAATTTAAACACCAGAAACAGAAAGTGGGTCCTATAAGTAGGTAGACCAGTCCTCATTATCCCTTTCTGCAGTTGACTAAGCTTGATGAGGTTTTAGTTGGCCACTGGAATTGCAGCTTGCAACGAAATTACACAGTGAAAATGCCTGATAGATTTTTGCTGTAGCACCATCTGCTTCTCTGAGGCCCTAAATGGCAAAATCAATGCAGTTTGTCTGGTTGTAGCCTAGTTATAAAAAATGTAAACTGAAGCGTCAGCATGTTTTACTTGTAACACAACACATCTGGTCTAATTTGCTTACAAGTCAATGACTTACAGTAACCAGATCCTTGTACAGGCTTAAGTTTCCCTTTTGTTGAAAGGGGAAACTAGAGTACACAGATGAAAACCAAGGTGGAGGATTACATACAGTCAAATGTGGGTTCGTTTGACATTATTTTGAGGTTATACTCAGTTTTAAAACAGTTCTGTCTCATGGTGACAGAGATGGTGATTAACAAAAACCCAATGGAATCTTCAGTAAAGCTTAAGGGTTCTTAAGCTTTTCAAGTTAATTTACTTCAGAGAAAATAAAAGCATTATTCATGCCATGCATTTTTAAAACTATAATGGTTTGATAGCAATAAAGCAACATAAATAATGATAATACTGGAGCAGTGTATGTTTTCTCCCTGTTAATACTGATCCACAATGACGCTGTGGATGTTTCTCCAGATATGAGTTTGTTAGGAATATATCAGGACCAACATACTGAATTGGCAAAATAGTTAAATTTGCCAACTTCTGCCAACTATATTTTGATACTGAGTCATATCATGAATCTGTTCTAATGGTTCTGAAATAATATGAGGGGGTGTAGGAAACAAAGAAAGTAGGAAAATTTAAAGTTACAAAATTTTAATATTAACATAGCAGGGTGGTCCTATAATTTTAATGGAGTTATACCTTCTTTTTAGCAGTGGGTTTAGATTGAGATTTGCCAGCCTTTCCGCTCTTTGTCTCCTTTGGTTTAGGCAGAAAAGCCATCTTGTCTTGGATCAATTCAATTACCCTGGAGTCTGCATACGCTTCGGCAATGTCCAGGCAGTTTTGTTCTGCAGGGTAAGAAAATATGCTCAGTCAAATAAAAGCATAAATCAGAAGTAATCATTTTCAGCTTTCAGATCAGCAGTCAAACCTTTCTTGTTCTGTACAGTAACATTGGCACCCGCCTTGATGAGGAAGTCCACACAGGAGGCCCGAGAGCTCTCGATGGCTCGCATGAGCGGTNCCCGCCTTGATGAGGAAGTCCACACAGGAGGCCCGAGAGCTCTCGATGGCTCGCATGAGCGGTGTGCCTCCATTGAGGGCTCGGGCATTTATTTGGGCCCCAGCCTGCAGCAACAGTTCAATAAGATCCACTTGGCCAGCATGGGCAGCGTGGTGGAGGGGAGTCCAACAGAACTGATCACAAACATTCACGTCTGCCCTGTATGATTTAAAGATTTCACAATCAGTGCATTACTCTCGATAAAATTAGGAAAAATCACAATGACGTTTAGCTGTGCATGTCCGACAGTTTAAAACTGATCAAACTGGTTTCAGTCAAGTTAAAATTCTTAAAGTATAATTCAAATAGCATAGAGATATACTGTAAATACCAGCAGTTTTGCATGTTTTATTCTACTTTATTTTTTTTCCATCTGCTGTTGCTGCAGCACTTGTTTACTATGCAACTGGATAGTACTTGAATAAGCACTGCAGCTTGGTTCTTTACATTTTAGTGCTGTAAATGCAATTTGTGTTTCAACGTGTAATGTTACAATCATGAAGACCATTTATTGAAACATAGCATACATTTTTTTTAGATTAATATTCTACCTTCCAGGCAGCAGTCACTGGATATTCTATCACAGGTGATTGATTTTTTTCATAGTGTAGTGAAAGAGACAGAAACCAAAGGATTCGTGAAATGCAGCAATAATCAGCAATAATATAAAGTATATTGAATTTGTAATTAATGAACTAATAACATATCGTTTTTAATCCATGTTCCTACAATGATGTAAGATTCATATTAATGTCCTCATTTTTTTGTGACTGCAGATTTGTATTTTAAATGTGCATAATTGAAATATATGTTTAAGTCAAATACCTTAATTTTCAACTTGCACTGCATGCTTTGTACTTACATTTCAAGATACATTTGGTTGTTCACAAGTTCACTTAAACCATGGAGAGATCCAAATTGCTGAAATTATGAAGTGTAGCTTTTGCCACTAGGCAGTCAACTAATAGGCCAGAGAGAGACACTGCCCTGACCCAGACTTTTAGACAACAGGCTTTAAAACATAAAAGCAAACAAACACAACTTTCTCACCCACGGCTGAGGAGGTACTGAGCCACCTCAAAGTTGCCACTGGAACATGCCACCATCAGCGGGGTCTTGTAAAACTGATCTTGAACATCCACAGAAACACCCTGATTGAAAGCGAGGTCCAGAGACTCCAGATCTCCACTCTTCACACAGTAGTTGATATTGACATAGATTTTCTCTGGCTTGTCAATGTACCATCCTGAGTCATTCATTACGGGATGATCCGGTGGGTGATCACGGTCGAAACGAAGAACATCCGTGCCATTGGAATATGTCTCGATCATGAAGTGGGGTGGGCCACCATCAGGTCGGCGGTGGATGAGCTCTGGTGGAAGAGTGCAAATGGGCAAGGGGATGCTCAGTTTACCCTTCTTTTTCTTTTTTGCTTTCCCTCCCTTGCCCTTCTTTGTTTTAGGAATGTAAGAGGACAGGAGGAATGGTTTACTGATGTACGTGACACCCTTGAAAAACTCGTTAATGTTGACAAACCCCTCTCCACTCTTGTTGTGGGATGAGATGATTGTATGGAGCTGGTCGAGTTCAACTGGAGCTTCAAGTTCTTGTAACACTGAAATAAACATCTCTGTGGAAACTCTATCAGTATTGTCCCCAAAGGCCTGACGGAGATCTGACTCATTTTCATAAGACCAGTCATGAAGAGTTAGGGCCCAGGGGACTGAGGTGGTGTCCGCACCGCTGGATTTCCTGGCTTTCTCCTGTAGCTTCTCGGCTTTTTTGAGTTCTTTGACTACTAATTTGTGACCAGAGTCTTTGGCAATCTGACGTGGCAGCAGACCCTCAGAGTTCTTGACTTTGGGATTACAACCTAGAGAGAACATAATTCAACAACACATTCAAATACACATAGTTGTGTTCCCTACATTCATTTGGGGCCTTGTTAGTAGCTGCGTGTTCTACTAGTTTTTCTCAAAAGCCTGACAATGAAATGCCACTGCACTGAAATGTTCATGTTCTTTTTTGGGATTTCGGGTATTGCCTCCTGATTTGCAACACTGAACAGAATTAGCATGGTAAGTTTCTTGACCTTGATGGCCTTTCTTGAACATCAAGAACGTTAATAGCTGAATATTATCTATTCACAGCAAGATGCTAATCAGTGTTAGCCTCTCTCACTGCACCTCTCTGTGCCAGGAACTTGCAGCAGTTAACGCTGCCAGTGACTGCAGCGTAGTGTAGGGGTGTGTTGTCCTCTTTGTTGGTAATGTCCATATTCGCTGAGTAAGCAGACAGCACCTGAACCACCTGGCAGACACAAAACACCACAGAGCAAACAATTGCAGAATCCTCCTAAACTTCAAACCTAAATTTCACATCCACAATTCAACTATTATTTTAAACTACAACTTTCTAACACTGATGTTTACAAATTAGCTATCTTTTTATACTATACAAGTGAGTTAGCTTGCCAAAGCTAGTGCACCTCAAAAAAGCCTCCCATTGCAGCATAGTGTACTGCACTGAGGTGGTTTTGGTCCACAGCGTTGGGGTTTCCCCCTTTCTTGAGAATGGCTCTAACCAGCTGCAGGGAGCCTGCCTTACATGCCTCCATCAATGCAGTAACGCCAGTTTTCTGCGGAGAGGAGAGGAGAGGAGAGGAGAGGAGAGGAGAGGAGTACTGTATCTGAATTGCAATTTAACAAAGTATAAGAGGCTCTGATTAAAATGTTTCCATGTTCTTCGCCTGGACATGCCTTCAAATATATAAATATAAATATAGCACTCACATTTATAGATTTATATACATTTATAGAGATTTATATAGCACAAAGTTATAAAGGATGACACAAACTACAGCTCCCATAATGCTTCAGAGTTACCCTCAATCAATCTTTAACCTGGTTTGCTGCGTTGGGGTCTGCCCCTTCATTCAGCATGCTGAGGCACGTGGGGGTGCAGTGCTGGGCTTTTTCACACATCAGCTGGAATATGTGAACTCCCTCCTTTGACACATTGTTGACATCTGCATGGCACTTCAGCGCCACCTCCAGGCAGCGAAGGTGGCGCTTGGTGGGGTACATACAGTCGAACAGCATGCCTAAAGCAATAATAAGTGAGTGATGATGAAAAGTGAGGTAACATGACTTCAGTCTCAGGATGTATCTCAGCATAGGAATAACGCAGTTTGGCTTTAGTGTTGAAAGAAAAAGCAAAAACACCATATTTTTAATTTTTGGTAATAAACCTGTGTGACCAT
The DNA here is from genome assembly GCA_014773175.1 of Lucifuga dentata. Lineage (NCBI taxonomy): Eukaryota > Metazoa > Chordata > Actinopteri > Ophidiiformes > Bythitidae > Lucifuga > Lucifuga dentata. The sequence goes on from VXCM01000834.1 coordinate 334,653, forward strand.
GACAGATTTCCAACTGGCCATGCTGGGCAGTCACTCCAGGTTCACATGTGGATGAATACTGAATTAAACAGGCCTGTGTGTCACTATTGAAACTCAGCCTATAAAGGAAAATGATGTGTGAGCACTGACACTGGACCCAACCTGCCCCCAGAGCATGCTGATATCAGGTTACCCAGCATGTTTAACTGTAATTAGATGGGGGGGGGGGNGGGGGGGGTTGATCTGTAATTAGATGTACCCACACGGCATCACCCCCACACATGTACACAAACATCAAACACTTTTTTGTTCATTTTAACTCTCACATCAATATCTAAACAGAAACACCATGCATTTCCAGGACTTGTAGAAAAGGCATTCTAACTGCTAGCCTAACTTGAGAAAAAAATAAAAAATAAAAACTTGGTATTAACCTTAAAATTCAGAAAGGAAACTAAAACCTTCAAGATCAAATGAGAATTGACTGGTAAAAGTGACGTTGTTTCATTACTTCACATGATGCGTGTACTTTTACTGTTTAGTAACTATTCCATTATTCCAGAACCTACCTTGTGCCACTGCTACAGAGCAGAGCAAGTCTGCTGTTACTTACTTTTGCCCTCAGCGTCTTGAAGCGCAAAGTTAGCATTGTTCTGGCCAAACAATGCCACCAATTCATCATTGCCCATCTCTGCAGCTAACATGACCGGGGTGCGGCCTCTCTTGTCCTGGATGTTGGGGTGTGCTCCCTGGGAGAGAAGGAAACTGACCAGGTCTGCGATGAAGCCAGAAAGAGTAGGAAAAAAAGTAGATATACTGTAAGTAACTCTGAAACAAACTCAGGTTTTCAAGAAAGTTGGTTAATGGTATTACTGTATCTGAATATATGAATATGTATCAGAGTATCCAGAATATTCACAGTAAATATAGTAACTGTCAACAGCCATTGCTGTTGACAGTTGTCCATATCCTGTCTTAAGAAAAGAAAATTATGTACAGATGTTCTTCACACCCAGTGTCATAAACAGATTGTTGTATAATCTGACAAAGTAAGAAACAGGCTTGTCACCATGCTTGCTAGCTGTGACAGCCAGGTGAAGCACCCCCATGCCATCCTCTGGCTCAGAAAGGTTGATGAGGTTTTCTACACCGAGTTTCACCATCTTCTCTATCTGAACCTTATCTTCTTCATGGACGCACTGCAGCAGGCGGTAGATCTGAAGGACCTGAAGGCGGTTCTTTGCTACGTTGCCATTCATCCTGTCAGAGAGAATCTGATGCAGTCTTGCCAGATATAAAGAAAAGAAAGACAAAATAAAGAGAAAAGCACTCATTGGAGTGCATACCTCTGCCAAGGCTGAACATTTCTAAAAAAATAAAAAAATTAAAAAAAAAATTAAAAATTTTAAATTATTAAAGATACATCAAAACTGTTTTTATGATACTGAATCAGCATCATCTCTGCCATACATTAGTGGTTATTGCATGTTTCTATCCCTATTTGTTAATTATATTAATGTGTCTCCTGTCCATATATTTTAGTTCTAGCAGATCTCGATCATTATCCGGTCCCAGACCAAATCACACCTATTGATAGTCCACCATGGGATAAATATGCCTGATTTTTTTTTTCGCATTGAGATTGCTAAATCACTTTTGAAGAAACTCACATTTTATATATATAGATATATATATATACATATATATCTGCAATGTTCACATGTTGAGAAATCATTTAAAGAAGCCTAGTTTCACCCTAATTCCAGATCACCACCTGATTCATAATTCTGTAGCCTGCTGTTTCCTGATTAGTGCTAAATAATAAACACGGGTGAAAACAATACCTATTTGACAAAGATAAAAAAAAAAAAAAAAAANAAAAAAAAAAAAAAAAAGAACAGTAACTTCCTGACAATTATGTGGCTATCCTCTTCCTATTTACTCCTCTTTTTAACGTATATAATGTGACATCTGTTCACTCTTCCTTTCTAGACTAATTTTACTGTTTTTTATTGTTGTTTTACTTTTAATAAAGCAGTCAGTTTGATACTGTGCCGAGTTCAGATTTCTTTACAATGAGTTAGCTTAACTTTCCACTTTTCCACCTAAAACAACCCCGTTTTAACCAATTTGAAGCTGCAATAAATCACATTAATATGCGTTTTCTGTTTAAATACATTGTAACATACTCTGAGTAGTTTTTAAATTAACTACTTTCTACTTTTACTCAAGGAAATTTTAAAAATGCAGACGTTTACTCGAGTAGAACCTAAGTACTATTTACTCACCTGGTATTAGCTTCCCTCTGTGTTAGAAATACAATGATAAACGTTTGTAAAAAATGACTGAAACTGAACGAATCTCAACAACAGTTTTAACCTGACAGCGGTATGAAAACAAACAAACAAAAAAACGTTAAAAGATACATTAGACTCGTAAACCTTAATTCAAAATCACAACATATCGTATGAATGGAAGACATAAGCTGTAGCCACCCGGTGTTTCTTACCTTGTTGAAACCTCTTGCACTCTGCTGTTATTTTCACCACGTCTGGACAGCGAACACAAACTTCTCCTGTGTGTTTTTCCAAACAAAAAACAAAAACTCACTTTATTTTAAAGTGAAAACTCTCGCACTGTTTAAGGAGTAGGCGGAACAAATTCAACGCCATAGCAACGGAACGCGTAAAATCCCAGGAGGAGCGTTTTGTTCTTTGGAGACGTCTGATGTTGCATTCAGGTGCGCTCGGTAAACGAGGGACGCGAGCTTTTCCATCTCAACTAAAAGGACTATTTCACACCCAGCACTCATACGTCTAATTTCAGCAACAAGAAAGCCCCATTTGTAATCTGAATAACACTGGAAAGCATCACAAACACCAAGAATGAGTGTACGTCTACTTCCCGTGTTAGTATGCATCCTTACCTCCTTAAGTAACCTAGGTAGAATTACTGGTTCTTTACCCTTGACTGCCAGCGCATAGATCAGCTTACATGATCTCATTCTTTGTATGAGTGGCAGTGGAATGACAGCTATTGAGAGAAGACAAGGATACAAAGAGATGTGTAATTTACTTTGATAAGTGAAGAATGTCCAGAGACTAATGTGATACTCTTTACTTCAATGGACATCTTAAAGACTTCAAGCTTCTTGCTCTGAAGCCTCACTATGAAAGTATGGATAGTGAGCACAAGATGTCACTGCAGTGCAGCACAAGAGAAGAATTTCCAATTTCCTTTCAATTTCCTTGAAATCCACGAAAATGAGCTGACTGAAGTCAGGATAAAGAGTTGAGAGGTTTAAAAAGAGACCAGAAGCAAAATTCAGCCCAGCTGTGTATATTTGTGAAAGTCAAAGGTGCCAGATTAAACAAATAATATCCCAAGCAGGCTGAATAGTGTGTAGGAAGGGGCAGACACACATTCATAAAATGGAGGCACAAAATTCAAATCAAAATGAGACTGTTGAGATCAGCTGTGTAAAACTGGATATCTGTATTTGAGGCACATGTGGCAAAACATACAAAACATTCACTACCTGGTAATGTGAAAATGGTAAGTCATAAAAATCTGATGAAAAATATTTACATTCTTTTATGTTAGTATTATACAATGCATAGAAAAGTACAAATTAGATTCCCACAATAAACTGGTTCAAGGTGAAGTACAATAAGTAAAGAAGGAAAGAGCCATTCTGGTACAGTAAAATATGCACCGATATGCTGATATGACATTAATTTGTGTGACTTCCAACATAATGTGAATATAAAGCAATGCAATGTATTGTCCAATCTGATGTATTATTGCTGCATAAGAATGCATAATATTCCTTTTAAAATCAACTCAGGAATATCTACAAACTGTATATCATGCACACCGTTTCTTCTGGAAGCATTATCTTAAAGGCCTAGACATGTGCATGCATATGCATTGTGTGTGTGTGTGTGTGTGTGTGTGTGTGTGTGTGTGTGTGTGTGTGTGTTCATCAAAGGAGTGTAATTGGTCACACAGAAACAGGTATGCATAGCTCATTATTTACCTTTAACATTAGATTTTTAAAAATTCCATTGTCAAATGACCAGATATAACTCTTTATAGCTTTAAATATCTGATTTCCAGCTAGCTTAGATGACTATTATTTGAACAAAGGGGAGGGGAAAATCCCTTTTTTTTTCCTTCAAGCATCCTCCTCCTCCTCCTCCTCCTCCTCCTCCCCTCATCTTTCTGAGCATAGCTAATGGTTTGTCTTAACATTGCCTTGTTGTATGATTTATAAAAATCCTGTGGTTTCATGACTGGTCCACTATTGACTTCATTTGTGCATTTCCTTGTAAAGGATAGTGGTTTGGACTCTGTCCCCCTCTCACACTGCATTTCTTTCAAGGCGATTGGCTTCAGTCAGCATTACATTTCTGGATATCTGCTTGTGGTAAAGAAAAATATGCTTTCAAAATAAAACTGTGAGCAACAAGAAAAGAAAATACATGAGCAATGCACAAAGAAAACAAGAAGAGTGCAATAAACCTCTGAACAACTGATGTGTGGTGGGTGTATGAAACACAAACAAAAACTATATCCTCATTGCTTTGACTGAATTTCTTTTGATTGTTACAAGAGACTCCTGAAGGCTATTGTATGTTGTAGTAATACCTAAATAATTCAAGTTTATAATATGATGTGAAAATATGGAATTGTAAGATAACCCTGCAGTGGCATTTCTTTCCAAAGAAAACAAATGTCAAAGAGAAAATGGCTTTTGGCATACATAAAGGCCCCACATACCCATTATATACCCACTCATGGGTGTTTGTTTTTTTTTTTGNTTTTTTTTTTTGTTTATTTATTGTTTTGTTTTTTTTTGTACTCATTTTGACTGATTAGATCTATTCTCTGTACTGTGTATACCCTCTGCTTAATCGACATTGCTGTCCTGAAAGGTTTGTTTAACCTGCCAGGGTGGGACAACATCCCTTATATGATTCTGCAATCATTAAGGTCTTCTAAGCAGCCAGAACAACTGAAAACGTGTGAATTTGCAGAGCCTTTGCTGTTTTTCTTAAAGCTATGAAACACAACAAATCATTGTGGTTTGAAATTGCCCTCCTTCTCAGCACTTAAAATATCATAAAAATGTATCTTGCTGAATTAATCCAGTCTTTGTCTTTGAGACATTCTTTAATTTTTTTCAGTATTTTCAACTGTCCTGTTAATAGCTCGGCCTGTTAAAGTCCAGCAGACCATTTAGATTCTCTTGTGCTTAAAGTTTTATCTATTGGCCAGTCATAAAGACTGATCATTTGGTCTCATACAGCAGCATCCCACTGAAGATGGTCAGGGGTTCGGACGAGTAGGCCAGCTTGCCTGTAACAAGGTCAATGCAGACAGTGTCTCCTATTTTCATTGGCAGGATGATGTTGAAGACAGCCAGAGCTCCTGGAATGTGTTTTGCCTCAGCCATGGGCTTCTCCAGGCCTTCAGGCTGATAACCAGCTGAATCCACTCGAGCCACACCACTGTTGGACTTAGACAAGACAGCTTCAATCTTCAGATTCTTATGTCCTGTCAGGATGCCGCTGAAGAAGTACTTCCCACTCACTGGTGCAGTGAAATAACCTAGAAGATGGATGCAGGTGGCAAATAGGACATTAATGTTCTGGATATGCTAATGTATGAAAAGCTCAGACTTTCAGTTTTGGATTTTTTCCTTGTCTGATTATTATCATTCATGATCACGAATAAGCATATGACTTCAAGTTCCAGTAAGATACAGCAAAATAATTTTTAAGCTAAAACCTTGTTTTGTGGACAACTGTTCATGCTGTAAGTTTCTTCACAAATAACAAATCATTCATAAATGCTTTCACTTTATATTTTAAATTACAGGTAACAGGTGGTCACAGGTAAAGCAAGGTGTTACAAGACATTCAAGAAGGACCTGTAGCACAACTTAAATTCACCTGTTTGTGGATTGTAGACATTATTTTCGTTGACAAAGACCTCATTGAACACTATGGTTCCTGCGCTGTTCATTGGGCGAGTGAGGGCAGCAGAGAAAGAAAGGCGTGGTACGTTGGCATCTGAACCTGCAAGACCTAATCACGGGGAGAGAAATAGAGAGCAGGAGTTACTATGAAATAAAGGCAGCAGAGATCAAACAGTAATCACTGCTTTCATCTTCTATTTAATTAGAACAAAACATACCCTGTTCGCCTCGCAGACCTGAAATGTAAGATGAAAGATAAGAACAGTGACTTATTCATCCAATAATATCAGTGCTATGGTTTATTATTCTTATCACACTGAATCCACATGTCAAGAACTTTCACAGATTAAAGATTAAACTTGTAAATGAGTATGTTACTTAAAAAAAGACTAATCAAATGTAAACCCCAAACCAAAGTTTGTTTTGTCTTTACCTGGGGGTCCAACTGGACCCTGCTTGCCCTCTCTGCCTGGAGGCCCAACCCTTCCTTGGGGTCCCACAGGACCCTGGGGACCTCGCTCGCCTTTTTCTCCACGGGGGCCTGGTAATCCAGGTGGACCTGAGATAAAATGCATCAGGAACATTTGGTAAGACAGCACAGCTGGGAAGTACCTTAATAAAATCCCTCTTTACTCTGGAGTGACTTAGGATGTGCACTTTACCCTCAAGTTTACTAAAGTGAACATTGTGACAGACTGCAGACTTAATAGAGTCTTAAGTAAATACTTGGTAGGATGATGCTTTAATTTCTTCTTTGGTCTATTTTTTGCTTGCCCTGACCTTGCCTCCATTCGAGTGAGTAATATCTCTTGTCCTAAAGTCAAATCCCATGCTCTCCATCCTCTGTGACTCACCCGTGAAGTCTTGCTCCATGAAATAGTTGAACTCCTTGACCAAGTCCACAACCGAAGAATTCAGCTTGTAAATCTTGGAGTAGACGTTCTCCAGCTGGACGTTCTGGATATCGTTGATAAGATCTCCTTGAGACGTTACTGTGACATTGAGACCATTAACGCAATTCCACAGCCCAGACACATGTCTGTTCAGGCCCTCCTTGATCCTCTCCAGGCTGTCTGACAAAGAGTCAAAGCGTCCACACACTCCCTCCATCTTGGAGAGTCTCCGGTCCAGGCCGTCACTGGATCGCCGGCACTCCCCCACCTCCATCACGTAGTTGCTCGTGATGGTTTTGATCTCCTTTCCCAGGTGACCAAATTGAAACTTTGAGCCATCAACGTGCTCCGTCAGCTCTTTCTGTAACTTATCCACCTATTTTAGATCATAGATACATATCAACGTGTGTGTATTTTAAGTCCCTTTTGCCAAAATTCTATTGTGAACATACATTTTTTTTTCATCTTTTCTTTGATTAATTTTCTATGGTACCTTCGATATAAAACTATGTAAACATCTTATCTAGGCCATGTCAAGCAGACTCAAATCTTTGTAATGCACTCAAATAGTTTCATTACGAAAATAATACCATATGAAAACACTGCTAGAAGCCAAGTTATGATTGATATCATGTTGCTTTATGCTTCTTAAAGAAAAATAGCATTTCAGTGTGCTGCTTAATAAAACAACACATAGATCATCACCAGCATCAGCATCACCATCACTATCACCATCTGTAACTTTTTTTTTAGATTTTTTGAGTGTATTTTAATACATTATTATTATTATTATTATTATTATTATTATTATTATTATTATTATTATAATCATCACATCATCTTACCTTAGTGATGATGTTGTCCTTGGTGTTGGTCAGATCAGTCAGAGTGTTCCCTTGCCTCTGTGCAGTCCTTCCCAGGCCCTTCAGAGTGTCATTAATGGAGTTGAATTTGACCATAACTCCAGCCATCTCTCCTTGGAGAGTCTTCAGATCTCCTCCTAGTCTTCCACTGTGGACACTATGACCATCCAAACTTTTTTTCAAATCATTTATATTGATTTTACACTGTCCAGTACACTCCTCGACCTCCTCTTTGAGTCTCCCTACCTCTTCTTGAAGGTTGGAACACACCTGAGAGCACGCAGATTCATCTAAATCAATTCTTCTCCACAAATCTGTAAGTTCTTTCTGGCACTTGCTGAGGCCGATGTTGGTGGAATTGGTAAGCGAGCGCAAGTCCTCTTCTACAGTGCTGCAAACTGAGCAATCCTCAACATCACGGCCCAGCATTTCAACCTCTGTAATGATCTTATTGAAGTGTTCGCCATTCTCCCCTGTTACAGCCTTTATCTTTTTCACATCATCTGCTAAGTTGATCACTCTGTCAATCAGCGAGTCTCCTGACACAGACAAACCCTTTAGCCTGGTCTCGAATTTCTTGATCTCCTCTTGGTTGGCCACAACCCTCCATTCTAAGGTTTTGACTGTGTCATCGATCTTGTGGCCTTTTCCGTTCAGCCCGCATGTTTCATTGCACATTTTTGTAGTAGATGTGAGCCGTTTGTCAAAGAAAGTTGTGATGTTTTCAAGTTGACCTAAACGTCGACTGTGGTCAGTGACCGTGTCACCAAGAATAGCCACATCCAGCTCTATCTTGCCAAGCTTGTAGCTGTTGTCATCCAGCTGAGTGAGCACCATGTTGCGCAACTGAGTGACTTCTCTCTGGACACTATTCTTCATGTTGTTCCCAGTATTAGTACACCTTTGCTCTGCCTTTCTCACTGTGTTATTCAGCCTCTTCTCTACCTCTCTAAGTCTGCCATTCAGCCTGTCCTCTGTCACTCGTCCTTTTCCTCCTGCTCCATCTGTCCCGGGCAGCTCCTTATCCAGCTGCCCTTTGATGGTGTCATACTTGTTATCAGCGGAGGTGATGCGGACTTCCAGGTCAGCCAGTCTCTTCTCGAGTTTTGTGACCGAGTTGCAGCATTCTTGGGAGCGCTCAGTCTCTCTGCGGGAGATCTCCACTGTTTGCCTCAGGTGCTGGTCCATGGAGCTGAGCAGCTTTTCTAGGGCTATGATCCTCTCCCTGTCCTGCTGCTGCTGGCGCCTCAGGTCCTCCACACCAACCTGCAAGGAACAAGGGTTAGTGTAGAAGAGCTTTGCTAATACATTGGCTCCCAAATATTCCCTGACTAAAAATCTACCTGCATGAGTGTAGTAAGCAGAGGAGGGCTGGTGTAAATTTGCCAGCACTCACATCTTCATTTATACATGTCAAGTTTCTTGTGCTAATATTTTGTTAACATTTATAGCTCCCAAAATACCTGATAATAATCAGGTATTTTGCCTGACCCCAATCTGCACATAGCTCACTCGCTACTGCTCTGTGTATAATTCTCCAGTGTGTAAAACATAAGGAAGAGGAAATTCTACTAAAAATATTTCTAAAACTTCACCTGACAGGAAGAGCAAGACAGAGACACTCTTCTTTCCAGCTCTGTCAGTATCTCCTCCTTCAGAGTGTTCATCTGGTTCCCTCCTCCTCTGATTGCTCCATCCAGTTCATTGCCTCCTCCGTTCACCAGGTGGCTGTCAATGGTGAGCAGCCTCTGGTCATGAACCTGAACAAACAAATGTCAAAATGAATTAATAAGGGCTATCCTTGCATTTTTGTGCAATCAAATTCTAGATAAGCTGATAGAGGAAGAGATCTTGTTTACCTGTGTCCTGTTGTAGAGCTGGTCCAGCTTGGTCTGGATGTCATGGATGGTTTCCTTCATGTACGGCTGGGCTGCATCAGCAGGGACACTCACCCCATTCAGACCAGGCCTATGCAGAAGATTTGAGAGGGGATGGACTAAAAGAGGTTTACGTGTTTTTTTCCTCACACTTTGTCTAAAATCTAAACAAGCAGAACATGCTAGATAATATATGGTAAATACATGAAGAGTGTATTATCAATTGCCGCTGACCTTTTTTAAATTCTATATATTTTTTATGCAGGTGAATGCACCCCTAGAGGAACATGACAGATGTATAAGTGATGTAATCAAAAGCAACACGTACAGTCTCTGATTTATGCCATGGATGGTGGACTGCATGGTGTGGAGGTCTTTGGTCAGACTCCGGATCTTCTCTTCCAATTGTCTTATTTTCTCACTTTCACCTGGGCACAGAAGAAAAAAATGCCATCATGATTCACTTACAAAATACAAAATGAATCATTATTTTAATATACAGGCACAGTAATTAAGTGTGTATATCAGACTGGATTAAAATGTAAAATAACACAATGTGGTATGTATGTTTAATATCTACTTAAATTTATAATTTTACATAGCATATTCTTGAGAAAAAGCATATGATCCTGGTTAGAGAAAGTTTTACAAGATAAACACATTTGTGTGACATGAAAACATATTTAAATACACAACGTGCCATTACCACTTCTGTTGTCTCCTCCCCTCTGTCCACTGTCTGTGTTGTAGCCTGTCTGTGTGACGCGGGGTNCACTTCTGTTGTCTCCTCCCCTCTGTCCACTGTCTGTGTTGTAGCCTGTCTGTGTGACGCGGGGTTGCCCTGCGCTGACCTGAGTGTCTGTGGTTCCCTTTGGCCCATCACGGCAGTCTTCACCTGAGTAACCATGGCAACACTTCCATTCCATCTCCGTCACCATTTTGTAGGCTACTTTATACCTTGGCCTCCTGTACGTCCGGTATCTGAGAATGAAATGAAATATTTAGGTATTAATTTGGTACTAGCTCTTATTTGTTCTCACTTAAAGGACCACACTGGTGGTTTTGCATGTTTGATACTACCCGCATACACGTTACATTACTGCTAACCATTTTCCAAAAAATATGACCGGAGTAGTAAATTTTCAAATTCTTTTTCCTACCTTTTTTCCTAGAGGATTTAGCAAAAGAACGCAAAAACTAAAATATAGTTTATATTATGGGAAATGATTGGCAGTAATTTAACAGGTATGCAGGTAGTATTTATTGGGCTCAAACATATGAAACCACTGATTACGGTCCTTTAACTCAGATTTCTACATTTAGACATGAGATTTGAGCTTTAGCAGTGCTGGTATGGACTTCACTTGGACTTTAGTTGGTAATCTACCTTTAGTCTCAAGATTTTGAGTACAGCTAATGTCATCTTATCAAGTTAACTTTACCAGCTGAACTCAGGGATGACCAACTCAAGGATCACAATTGGTCCCTGAACCCTACATTGAGTAACGTGCAATGAGTAATTATTACATGTTCAGAAGTAGCATACTGGTGATTTATGAGATTAAGAGCTCTGCTTTGTAACCATTAAATGTTATTCTTGTCCCATTTCCAAAGCAACTATTAAATCTTTTTTTTCCTTACTTAGGGCCTGTTCTTCTGACATAAACATAAATGTTTTATTTGGCATGGCCTTCTGAAGTTTTATTCATTGTCATGTTATTTAGCTCTGACTAAAGAGGTGCTCTCTCGTAGTAACAATGCAATAAATAGACCAGAAAGACTGAGTGAAGATTTATGGCAGCATCACAAGCACATTAACAAATCCTGACTGTGAAACTTCAGCGGATTGCTCCACTTTATGCCAACCCACAAGCGTCATTCTAGGTATCGCAGAGCCTTTTCTGTGCCACAGAAAAGATTTCATCTTTCAGCATCCTACTCTGAGAGAGCGTGAGAAAAGGGGATTGGACATACTCTCAGAGCAAAAAACAAAAACAGGGCTTGGGGAGACGGAGCAGAATAGAGTTAGGAAGAAAAAGAGACGGTAAGTAAGAAAGAGAGTCATAAAAAGAAAGAGAGACAGAGTAAGAAAACGAGATTGTTTTTACAGGGCAGAACGGATCGTCTGTGGTGCCTGGAACTGAGTCGGCCTCATTCTTAGCATAACCCAGGTTTAGGCTGAGGCCCCTGGCATGCATGTGGATCAAGCAGCCAGACCAGGGTCAGACCTCATGGTTAAAATCTGCAATACTTCAACATTTGAATAATCTTGCAAGAAAGATGCAGAAGTCAGTGAATTTCTTGCAAGATCAACATCCACATTTGGAAAAGTCATTCAGTCACATCTAAACTTGATCCAGTTCTGAAGTTACCCTGCAGCAAATGGAGTTTTACCACTGCAAAAGCTGTGCCTCTGAAGTTGAGATCAATGAATCCGCTCTGGAGAAGCAGACAAAAGCGATAGCCAGCCAAAATACTGAGCTGTTATTGTTACTATATTGATGTTCTGGCTTAACACCAATCCAGCTAAAACCAGGCCTAAACGACTTCCTGTCGAGACTCCTATAGCTCTCTAAGAGATACACAGAGAATGAAAAGAGCTGAATGATGAGTATCCACAGACAGGAGGAAGGAAGAAGAAAAGTGGCAGACAAGAAGAATGGAGAGTAAATACAGAGTTCATGGACCTGAAGACAGGAAGTTGGAGAAAACAAGTTGGACAACAGATTCCAGTAATGGGATCAATCAGAGGAGATATTAAGTACTAATGATGAGAATAGTATGCAAGTGTGTGTGTGTGGTGTGTGTGTGTGGCAAAAAGAACTAATAGCTACTCACGCCACTCGAGGACACTGGCCCCAGGCACAACGTTGGTAGTCTGGTTTAATGTACGTCTCCACCCCATCCTCCATCACACAGCTAATGGTGCGTGTCACCACATAAGCACACCAGTTCCTGTGAAAACACATGCACACACACACACACACACACACAAACACATGCAGACACATACACGCAGGCACACAGAAGGAAATGACAATTAAATTACTGTTACAATTGGTAGTTTTACAATAAGTTTAAAGTCAGACATTAATATGGACATAGCAAACCTCCTACACAAACCTCCTACACAACCTCTGTTCGCTTGTTGACAGTGAGACCAGAGTCTTTGAGATCAATATCTTAAATCTTGGACTCATTATTATTCTGTACAACAGTCAGGAAAAATTGTCTGGCAGTGCTACTGTCAGATCAGTTCAGGATAATAACCGTATGATTTCTACAATGCTACCATTGTGTGTTTCCCAAACTCCCCACGGTTTAACCCACAAATATACTCACACACACACACACACACACACACACACACTTGTAGTGCTTCTCATCCTTGTGAGGAACTACCTTGATGACATTTATTCCACAGACCCCTAGAAAAGCATTTGTTATTCTTGTTGCCTTTGATAGAAAATCAAATCAGAGTTTGTGTCTGAAACTGGGCATAAATGTTAAATCTAACTTAACTTTCAACACAACGTGCATATTTTTAACCATTTACCTGAACCCAAAATCCAAGTCCTAATCCAAATTTACCTTAAACTTAATCCTTACTCTAATGTTGATGTGAAGCTAATACTATTCGTAACCCTAAATTTAAGTCCTAATCCCAAAAGAGCCTCTTAAAAAGTTAAGACTGTCCCAAATAATTTCACCCTACAAAAATGTCCTTGTGAAGGTGCCCTAAAACTCAAATTAACAAAAGTATAAGAACACACACACATGCACACACACATTCTCAGAGCTGGAATGCTACTCAATTTGTCCTTATCCCTGTGACATCCTTGGCCCATAGATATCTCTTTGATAACGCTGCAGAAAGATTTAGGACACAGGCGTCCTTTTGTCATTTGGTCTGGATAAGACAGTCATCCTCTGTCATCATTTTCATATTTGGAAATTACCCAGAATCCCCTCCACCACTATTTGTGGAGGTCATTATGGCCAATTAGTGTCACTCCCAAATTCAGAACTACAGAGGGCTTAGGAATAAAAGTTGGAACGTACACAAAGTTCCTTCATGCGAGTCTCTCTCTCTCTCTCTCTCTCTCTCTCTCTCTCTCTCTCTCTCTCTGTTCTTTTTCTGCTGTTCCCGTCTGTATTCATCTCTTTTTTGCGTCTCTTCTTCATTTTTCTCTACGTGCCTTTTTCTGCAACCCTCCCCTTGCTATCTCTTTTAATTTCTCTTTCTCCATCTGTCTCCCCGTCCATCTCCTTCTCCCTCTTTATCTTTTTTCCTCTGTTTATCCTCTTCTGTGTCCCTCTTTCTGACTTCACCTTCCCCCCATTCCCCTAAGACCTTAATCCTCCCCTTCATTCCAGAGCTTGTCCGACTGAGAGAAAGAGTTTATCATCGTTCTCCTCGATCCTCCCCACCTCCTTGTGACCTCCTGGTGCTGCTGCTACTGTACGTGGGAAAGTGAGCAGGCCTAATTAGCTGTCAGGCTCTACTGTATAGGTTATTCTAATGGATCATGAGGAATGCTCTTAAAAACTGAAGTGGGACAAAAGTCAAGGTGGAATAGCTACTTTAGTTTTACTTTTTTACTGCTACAGGCCTGGACAGTCATCAGTACTGTTTACGATGATAACAGCCATATCGTGGTTGAGAAACCTTGCCCGGCTTTCTGAGTAGGAATTTCAAATTGAGAAAGAGTTTTCTTTGACTTTTCCCAGTTCTGAGGTCGGAAATTACGAGTTCCAAGTGCAAGTTGAATGCAGCATAAGATATGATGAATTCCTGGATTCAGTGTTTTGTGAACAAAATCGTTCTTTGGATTGCTGCTTAGGACCTTGTAGAGAAACTTTGCAGAATGAGAAATGGTGCTGATTTGTATATTCGCAGTATATCCTGAAATGAATACAAATACAAACACCGGATAAGACATGACTAAATGCAATGAAATCAGCTCGTGTTCATGCATCCAAGACGTGCAGTAACTCCCTCTGTGTAATATCACAAATTTGCGGTTCATCAAGGATCCACATGCACCCTTCCGGCCATTACACAGAACTGTGTTATGCTTTGCTATGCATTTCTGTGGTTTGTTGTATTTTGCATAACGTTTCCATCAGGACTTGGAGCACTCATGATTCATAGTGCAACTCTGCCATCATACATCTGAATTTAACTACTGTCAGTGCTTCCACATGGAGCTGTTGTGTGTTTCCAGAATCCCCCTGTTCATCATCTTATTGCATTATGTTATAGGAGGATTTGCTGTGCTATCTTGTTCTGTGGTTTGTCATGCTGAGTTGCTTGGATTCAAAATTGCTGAGAAGCAGGAATCTAACATCTCCATCAGGAGTTGGAACAACACACATAGGAGAGTGAACATTAACTAAAACTAAACTAAAATCAACTGGTGGCAATAAATCAAAACAGCACTTTCTCCGCCTTGTGTATTCCACGGTGTTTTTTGTCACAGTGATTCAGTACAGCAGCTCTGCCAATCTGTCATCTTGACTTAACTGACTCTCGGGGTCACAGACACGGCAGATAAAACATAAAGCTGGCAACGTTCACACCCTATCTTCTCTGATGGAGAGCAGATGCTACATTTCATATAAATAAACCCAACCATCTCTCTTTTTCACTCCTGAGATGACACAGATGTGGATGTATAGACACACGCTCACATGCATAGCAAACACACACATCCCTCCATCTCTGTACCTTCCAAACACCCCCGCTTACATACCTCCCTCCCATCTCACTTTCCATCTTTCCATCATGAGTGCTTCACTCCAGTGAAATACATGAGAGAGTGCTTTATTTGTGAGAGGATGACTAACTGTGACTGTGTGAGTGTGTGTTTAAGTGAGAATGTCTGTCTGAGTGTGATTTTGTGCCTGTGTATTTAGGCATACGCTCTCCAATTTAAAGTGTGTAAGTACAGTGAATTTGTGCATGTATACATCCCTGCATACACATTTTCGCTTCTGCATACATGAGTGACTCCTTCAAAACATAATTTCATCTCCAAAGCCTTTGGTCTTTTCTTTTTCTCCTCTCTAACAGCGTGAAGTTAAGCATTAAGAACAGTAATCCAGTTAAGTCTGATTAATCCAAATTGCCAGAGAGAAATGACTCAGATGAAAGTTCACTAATTAAGTGTGAAACATAGCGACAGCATGCACAAACATCACAGCTCGCAGACACACATGCACATGACATGTACACACATCCCAGACAGACATTATGCATGAGTATGTAAGAGACGCACACAGACAAACATGCACAGTTATACATGTGCCAGCATACACTTATAAACACATATAAATCTCACCTGCTTAGTTTTCCATATCAGTACACTTGGACATAAAAATATATAACTTAAACTGATGCCAATTTGAACAAGAAGGGCTCTTATTAGAACCAGTGCCTGCCAAGGCCCATCAAGCCTAGACAAATTTTGTCTTGTTCTAATAATATCCTGGCCTAAAAAGAAAGAAATGAAACTATATAAATGTTTCTGGATTGATCTCAGTAACTATTAAACATATGATATCATTTTCTTCTAGCCCCATAGCAATTCCATTACTGTGCCCCTTTTCCAAGCATATATTTTACAGATCCAGATCCTTATCTGAGTCTAGACCAAATTGCACATATTGATAGAATATCTTGGGATGCTTTTTGTCATTAAGATCGGTGAATTACTTTTGAAGAAATTCACAAAAATGTTGAAAAACTCCCTATCTAACAAAGTTATGAAATCTTTTTTTAAAATTCCTGGATCAGAACCTGGAGAACCCTGGACCACCCTATTATTAGAATAAGTTCCATCAAAATGGGTTCATAACATTGAGTAAATCTGCTGAAAAATAGACAAGCATAGGTCTATGTTTGTCTATTTTTTGTCTATTTTTATGGAACATTAGTTTCTTCTTGCACATTAGCTTATATCTGCATAATGGAATTAATGGAATATTTGTCAGACAGAAGCAGACGACTTGGCACAAACACAGAAATGTAAACTAAAGAGAGCAATGCTTTCTTTCAAGTGTTATGTTTTATACCAACTGCAAATATATGATGAATTATGTGCATTAACACTGTAAACGATGAGCTGAAACTGCATCATTAGTCTCTGTCTCCAGCAGTTTAGAGCCAAGCACGGAAATGACACACGGGGTCCTATGAGATTAAGCATACTGGGAATTATTTGCATTCACACTCACACAATTGGCTATTCATATTCAGACGCACAAGTGCCTGAAAAAAAGTGTGCACATGGTTACATACATGTTACTTAACACATGCTTTAGCCTTCTCACAAAGGACAGAAACAAGTAAAATATCTTTTCCTTACTGAACAGTGAAATGTCCCCATGTCTTATTATATTTATAGAGTTATAACCCAGCATGAGGGAAGGCCTACACCTGTCTGAGCATCACTTTATTCCCCAATAAAATCCGCTTCCTTATAAAACAGCAGACAGAGACTTCATTGCCAAGCAGGAAGCCATAGTCTGAGATCTCAGCCTCCGCATAACAGGTTCATTTTATTCTACACCATCTCTCCACGTTGCTCCTCTACAGCTCTATAAAGGAAAATTATGGGGAAAACCGGTATTTTCAGTGAGTGAGGAAGAAAGAATGAGAAAGAAGAAAAGGGTGCTGCGATTTAATACAGAGACAAAGAAATCATTTTGTGGCTTCCATTGTTGTGGGATCTTTCATTTTACTTCAAGGGGAGGCTTGGATTGGGGCTTCAATGAATTCTGTGGAAAGGGGGTGTGGCTCAGTGTTTGAACTGTGACCCAGAGGTCAAGCACCCCTTCAGTGTCCTTGTAAAGGTACACCCCTGTACACACACAGAAAAGCACACAGACTGACAGACAACACACACACTGCTCACACATGCTTGAGTGATTGCACGCTGGCAGACAAACACACACAGGCAGTCATGCTTTCTTCCAGTCTCTCTGTTCTCTCTTTATATGCAGCTTTACACACACATACACACATGCCATTTTCCCTTTGGACCTGCTCCAACATCGGGTGACAGCGTGACTGTGTAAACTGTGCTCTGATTGTTTAGCCTGGCGGTCAGAAAGATATACAGAGAATGTCCATGATACTGCCATTTGCTTTAGCATTATTGCACAGATACGCAACTGTTCATGTGTCTGCAGGGGTTTTAGTGGCTTACTTGAATCTGAACCATTTATGGAGACGTGCATTTGAAACCGAAACTCGAGCTCTTAAAATATTGAGGCAGCCCAATAACAACGTCTCTCTTCCCTGCAAAAAGTAGTTGGCAGAAACAGAAGTCTATATTTAGCTAAAAATACATTAGTTAATCCAGAGTAGTTTTCACTGTAAAACAGCCTGTTCAGTAATTCAGTGTCTACTCTTGCTGTTCTAATTTTCTATTTTCTAATTTTCCAGTTTTAAAAAGGTTTATAGTTTCAATGATTCGTAAATTCAGCCTGCACTATTTCTTGCATGTCAAATAGAGAAGAACATCTAACACCAAAACAACAGAATATCAGGGGAATGCGTCAGTCTCTATAGTATTCTGTAATTTTTCTAAACAAGATTAAGAAAGGCTTTCTCAAATGCAATGCATGCTGGCAAATATGGTAATTAAATAACAATGTTTGTAACCAGACTGGATCCCTTTCTCCTCATTTGCATTGGGATAAGTAAGGGCATCCGTTTGCTGTCCTAATTAGCAGAAAATCACAGACAGAGTGGATCTGGATGATCTCCAAGGTTTGTTGAAGAAGAGCATGATGCATTCCTCTTTGTTCCGTGGAACAACAGACTCATAATCCATTTTGGAATACTGTCACCATTGTGATGACCAGACGTATCCACTAGCATTTACATATTATATGCACTGAGGTACCAGGTCATCAAGTCCAGTGTTGTGTCAGAGAGCTATTGAGCCAACTGTATGGTAATTCTTTTTTCAAGGCTGATATTTTGTCCAGCCACATTAACATACACATTACAGCTCATAATTTGAAATCACAAAGTCTGAATTTGTAGTTATAATTTGCAAATTAGCAGCTGTAATCTCAAACCTATAAACACTGAGCTAATAGTCAAAGATGATTTAGTTTAAACTTTACTGCGTCATCACATTGCCAACTAGTAGGTAATGGTTTTGTCTGACAGGGATTACAGCTAATATACTGAGCAACTACTGAGCAACCATAGGCTGCTTCAGCTCCTCTGGGGTCGATTCCTTTGCTCAGAGGCTGTTTGATGGCAGTTAAATTACCGACAATTGTTCCCTGTCCATGCAGAGATTTCCAGAAATGTTTTTGGGGTTGATGCACTGCAAACAATTTGTCACACACACACACACACACACACTCTTATCCAGCTTTTACATATTTATAACCAATATTTTACATCCTTAAATATGCTATCACTGTTACAGTACACACAGTATTGTCAGTGGATGATGCTTAAATGCTTGCTGTTAACTTGCTACCATTGGTTTTATACATAAAGGTGGAAAGACTGAGAACAAAATTTGATGATTCTACCAATAACTCAATTTTAGATGATTAAAAATTATAGATTTGCCCTGCTATTCCTGGGAATAAGAATACACTAATAAACAATAAACTGCCAAGTGCATCACTAATAGTTGCATTATTAATAGATTAAGATTTTCTCTTTTTTTTCCTGTTGCTACACAGTGTGCATCGATTCTTCCAATATTCTCTGTAAGTGAAATAGCCCACATCCCTCCCAAAAAAAAGGATACGTATGTATGTATGTATGTCCAACTGGTGAAAGCATTCCATTATTATCACTTATCTGAAACATGACTTTTGCCACATCTAATCCCCCCTACATCATCGCTCCCATTTTCCACCCACAATCCAATAACAGCAAAATGTCATGAAATTAGTCTAATGAAAACAAACTCAGTACAAGCCGCCAAGTTTTTTCTTTTCCTTTCTACTATTTTAGTTTGTGTCCACACAACATCTGGAACTCCTCTGTTTGTGTATGTGACTGGAGAGAGTGCACTGTGCTTGTGTGTGTGTCTGTGTGTGTGTGTGTACACTTTGTATGGAGCACGCAAGACAATTGGATGAGCATACCTAAAACACCTAAAACCAGAAAGAGACAGAGACATGATGATGATGATGAAGATGATGATGATGAAGCATATATTTTATTTACTTACATGGTAATCCATGATCTTATCATCAAAACTGTAAGTAAGATAAACCAGATCATTTCATCTAGTACACCTGCATCTTTCCTTAAACACGCCACTCTTTCCATCTCTGTCAGTCTCTGCTATGGATGATGATGACAAAGAAGATGAAGATGATGATGATGATGTGTATTTCAGACATTTTGGCAGTAGATGTGTCAGACAGCTCAGCTTCAAGCCCCCATAAGACCCCACTGAATGTCTTCAGTTCATTCAACAGCCTTTACCACTTAAAAAATACTTCACACATCTGTCAAAACAGATCAATTGAGTTCAAACAGATGTCAGAGGGGGGAACCACATCGCCACGGGCCAGCATTCTTCTACCCAGTGAGTCACTGTGTATGTGTGTGTGTGTGTGTCACAGCCCAGCCATGAGACTCCTTTATAGCCTACTGGTTTCAGCAGGGGCAAGGCATTCAAGGACCAAGACCATCTTTCTTCCTGTCTGTTTTCTCGTTGCTCTTGTCTTCTCTCTCCTCCCTCGCTTGCCTCACTCTTTCATCCTTGTGTCACGCCTGCTCGCTCACTCGCTCGCTCTTCCTTCTGTCAAGATCTTCTCTCCCTTTTTCTTTCATTTTCTTTTCTCTACTAGAGTCAACCATCTTCTTTACTTCTTTTTTTTATCTGGTCCTATCAATTCTTATTCTTTTCTGTCTCCTCTGAATGGCGGCTGTGATTACTTTAGATGTTTTCTGTCTTTTCCTCTCCTCTATTCTCCTCTTCACATCTCTTTCTCTGTGTGTCTGTCATGCTCTCTAAGTCTGTGTGTTTTCTTTTTCTCAGTTTCTTACACTTCCACTCAACACCCATTTCATCTTTTTGAGTTTTGGTACTTTCCCCCCAGCTTCTCCCTCTTCCTGTTCTCACAGAAGCCGGAGGCTCACGCTTCAACTTATGAACACCCAAAAAGAGGCCAGACACCCATTTCTCATCACCCAGCAGCAGCCAGCCAGCAGCAGCAAACTGTGCTGTGATGTGGAGAGAAACTTGATAGAAGCTCATAATGCAGGAGCTCAACTCTCAGAAGCCCAGTCTGCTACCCACACACGCACACACATACACACACACACACGCTAAGTGCAAGCATATGCAGGCAGACATATACCACATGTGAGAGATATACTCTGTCATTCATCACTCAGTCATTCAATTCTGACTCGTATATTTAAGCCAAAATACACATACAAGCACACACAAACAAACAGATACATACCTCTAACCTTTACTCATTAATTCATTCAACAAACACATGCATTCACAAAAACAAGCCACACACACAGAGACACACATCTTTTCAGTGTGCTAAGGGTGAGGGNTACATACCTCTAACCTTTACTCATTAATTCATTCAACAAACACGTGCATTCACAAAAACAAGCCACACACACAGAGACACACATCTTTTCAGTGTGCTAAGGGTGAGGGGTCGTCCACACATGGGCCCCGAAGCAGAAGCTCAATTACACGCATGCTAATAACACCATATGGGGCTGCGACACCACACTAAAAAGCCATGCATGTGTTGGATCACTGACAATATCAACAGTTTTATGAGCAGCGACTCTCAATAAGCCATCGCTGAGTTATGGGAGATCGTTACTCAACAGGTACAAAAATCTAGATGATTCTGTTATTGTCCCATAAAATGGGGTGGAACGGCAGTAGCTCATCCACTGATCCAAGGTCTCCAGGGGTGGTTAGAGGTTTGGGCATCCTAAGGCTGAACCACTGAAAATTTGCACAATGTCATCTCTGCAATGTTTTAGATAAAGCCTGTGCAGTCTTTGGAAGTTTAGTTTTGCTCTTTGATCAAAATGGCTACTCTAGTCTTTAGAACTTCTCCTCTCGTAGTTTTGTCCCCTTTGGTTTTCTCCAAAAAAAAAAAAAAAAAAAAAGTGACAAAATTCAACAAAATCCAATCAACATTGCCATAATAGACCAAGAGACATCCATTTAAATCATCAAACCAAACATTTTCCATCACTTATGTGTTCTGAGGAAGCCTGGCTAAGCAAGGTAACCCAGATGTCTTCCTCCTGAGCCACACCCAGCTCTTCCTGTGGGAGGATCCTAAGGTGTTCATTGGCTATATAAATCATTTCTCCAGCATATTCTGGGTCTGCCCCATGGTTACCTCCTAGTTGGACATGCCTGAAATACCTCCCCAAGGAGGTGGCCAGGAGGCATCCTTATCAGAGTCCCAAACCACCTCAGCTGCCTGTTTCAATAGAAGGAGCTACTCTGAGCCTCCCTTTGATGTCCTGGATCCTGTCCCTGGGTTAGCCTTCACACCTTACAGAGGAAACTCATTTCGGCCACTATTGTATCCACGATTTCATTGTTTCACTACCCAGAGTTCATGACCAGATATCAAAACCATGACCCCCAATACAGCTAAGACTCAGGATACCCCACATGGAAGGAAAAGAAAATACTTGGCATTGGGAATTGATCATTCTGGAAAGAGCAGAAAGTCACTTCAAACATGCTCTAATATGATTTCTAATTAAATTACATTAATAGTGTATTTGGTGTATGTGTTATTGAACTGATTATTCTGGAAAAGTAGAAAGTCATTTCAAACATTCTGTAATATGATTTCTACTTAAAGGATCATACTGGTGGTTTTGCATGTTTCAGCCCAATATGTAGAACATGTTACATTTCCCAAATCATACTACTGGAGTGGTAAATATTAGAATTACTTGTCCTACCTTCCAGACTGCCACTGATTTCAGTTCATTCCAGTATGCTATTAAAATCAACTTGTAGAAACTTGAAACGTGCTTGAGATAAGTAATCCATCACAGCGAACACGACATCTATTAAATTTTTTTCAAGTAACTTTATTTAACTGGTCCAAGATGGAGCTGCATGGGAGAAATGTATGTCTCCACCAGGAAATACAGTCCAGAGAAGACAGCTTCTACTGATAAATTACAACCTTTCCTTGTGCATTCAAATGTAAGTTTCAGCAGGTGAAATATTGAATTTTAAGGTGGCTGTGTCACCTGAATTTGATCCTGAAAGTTTTGGGGGTTTGGTTTAGGAAAACTAAAATAACGTTTTGTTCTGGAATGTTGTCAGTAACATCATGTATTTGCTGGGCTAAAACACACAAAATCACCTGTATGGTCCTTTAGTTAAAACAACTTCTCACTTTGCTATGGACCCACTGTGGCCCCCTAACCTCACTTTGGGAACCACAGTAGCAGTTTAGGTGGCAAATCTCAACCTAAGTTTATAAAGCTTCACTTTTTTTTTAAGACTTTTACCCCGGTTAAATTAAAGGGTTCCCCTTTAATTTCTGGACATAAAAGTTACCCGGTTTTATTTTTTAAACCACGTGTTATGAAAATTTACAAACATCACGTCAAATCTCGTGCACGTGTGTTCTTTACCTGTGCGTGCTCGTGACTCTCTGTCCCGTCTGCAGGCTGGACTCCGCGTATCCAAGACCCCAACTAACCCGGACCAACATGAAGGCAAGCAGGTAAAAGAACGACGTTTCCATCCTCAAATCCATGTGGGTTAAGAGTACATAAATGTCATTTGATTCCGAAGTTTGCCCGAAGGAAAATGTCTGCCGGTTACTTATGTTAACGCTGACGTGCCGTGGATAGATGAAGAAGATGATGATGATGATGATGATGAATCATGTCTCCGCAGGATGAGAAAGTCCCGTAAATCCTGCAGCGTCCCATCAATGCATTTCAGATGAGAAACTGCAGCTGAAGTGATAAGAGTCTGCTGGAGTCTGAAGAAGAAAGTTTCCACCTCTCTCTCTCTCTCTCTCTCTCTCTCTCTCTCTCTCTCTCTCTCTCTGTCTGTGCCCTCCCTCTGCCCCTTTGACCTCCTCGTGTTCCTTTCCATTCATCTTCATTTCCAAACACCAAAGACCAAAAAGACATTATAGACATTCCAGCATCAGAAACTTTAGCATTAAACTTACAAAGCAGGTGACTTTTTTTTTTTTTTTTTNTTTTTTTTTTTTTTTTCACTGACTACAAGAAGAAATTAGTGGTGTAACATTCAATGAAAGAGCACAAAGAACACACTGTATTTTCCAGATTTAAGAGGGCTGGCTTGTTTTTCCTCTCTTGGAACATCTCTTGGAATATAGCAGAATAGAACTGATTTTGCCTCTCGAGAATGCAGTTTAGTTCTTCTATTTTGGTGCAAAATAATTTATGGAGAAAGATTTAACCTCTTATATATTCTCTGTCTGTCTTTCACATGTAAGTATGAATGCCATGAATGTGCTCACATAGATTTTTAAATAATACTTGCATATTTTGACACATTCTAGAAACATATTCTATGATGATGCTTTATTTTCTCTCACTTTCCTGTCACAGTTTTGCATTTATAAGTACTGCTGGGACATGCTGTTGCTTTAATATATTCAGTAAATAGATCTCTCTCTCTCTCTCTCTGTTTCTCTCTCTCTCTTTCTCTCTCTGTTTCTCTTTCTTTCTCTCTCTCTCTCTCTCTCTCTCTCTCTCTCTCTCTCTCTCTCTCTCTCTATCTCTGTAATCTAAATGCAATCAACTCAAACTGCTCTGTTTCCCTTTTGATCAGTAAGGCAGATTCCAATCTACAATCTAAAAAGTGGATGATATTTAACAGCCCCGCCCTTGGGACGCATATGCACATGCACAAACACACACACACAAATATGCACAGACACACTATAGTAGAACTCTAGCAGCTGCCTTGTCCACAGTATCCTGTGGGGGTGAGATTGATGCTCTGTACTCCAGCAGCCAGGAGAGACTTTGAGTCCATGCCATGAATTACTCTGCACTTCATTTCCCCTTCCACCTCTTTCCTGTCATTATCTCTGTCCAAATTTAGCAAACGTGTCAAAAAAAAAAAAAAAAANAAAAAAAAAAAAAAAAAATGTCAACCAGTTAAAACAGTTCACCAATTTCCAGTGAACACACAAACCAAAAAAATCCTAGTATCTAAATTTTTAAAGGACCATACCAGTGATTTCCCCACTTGTAATACCTCCACGCCCCCCTGGTGGGTCGTGGAGGTATTACCACATAATGACCTAAACAACTTCATTGGGCCAATGACGATTCTGTATAACTGTCAAAATATGGGAGATTTATGGGAGAAATTACAGAACAGGAGCACGGTGGGAGAGGGGGTGAAATATGGGATACACCTGGGAAAAACGGGAGTGCTGACAGGTATGGCATACACATTACATTACTGACAAACATATATTTTCTTCCACATAGAGATCCATGTTGGACCAGTTAAAGTTTCTTCGACAAAAACTTTTTTTTACACATTGTGTTTGCTGAGAGAGATGACTTGGTTCATGCACGTTTCAACTTTCTACAAGTTTTTTTTTTTTTTTTTTTTTTTATAGTGTACTGGAATGAACTGAAACTAGTGGCAGTCTGGAACATTGGAAAAAAATTCTAATATTTACCACTTCAGTAGCATGTTTCAGGAAATGGTTGTCAGTAAGGTACTATGTATGAGGTTGTACTGTAAATATTGGGCTCAAACATGTTAAACCCCTGGTATTGTCCTGGCATTGTTTGAGATTTTGACCTGAACTGCTCATCTTTGACAGAGAGCTCTGCATGTTCACAAATAATTCCTGAACCTGCATTTACTCATTAATACTGCCAGTAAAAGATGCTGGAGACAATAATTTTTTGGAGATCTATGGGTTAAACAAAACAAATACCCAAGCCCAAATTACCTAAAAAGACACTTTTCTATTTGGCTAAGTTGCCTTGGCAAGCCATGGATAGCTGTTTCTACATGACTAAACTCCATTATATTTGGAAGTACAATATTTGTGGGGGGTCTTTTACTTTTACCAGCCTATTCCCTCTGAGTAACTGTACTTTGTTACTCAATGAAATTTCTTCTCCTCCACAGTGAAATGCTCAACTCAGCAGTCCTCCCATCAGCTCACTAATGAGATCCCAGCTGGTGTGTCAGAGAGGCGGTAACTCCCTGCTGAGAGCGTAGCCAGACATACTGACGATGAAGCATAGAGTCCAGCCGATTCTATCTATATGTTTACCAAAAAACTAGTTTACCAACTACTTCTTGTAAATGTGTTCTATGACTGGTGCTTTTTTCTAGTTTTTGGCTCTCTGAGTTGTAACCAAGCATCATTATGAATATAGCTGAAAGATAAAAGAGTCAAAGTAGCTCGTCCCTCCTATTAATTCTTGTAAAGTGGATTTAGCAGTGACAAACTTTTCACCTTTTTGGTCCACTGCTTTGACAAGCTGCTTGCCAAAATAAACTGGAATTTGGGATCTTTGCTTGGTTATGGGAGGTTTCTGAAAAGCTTATGGATCATTAAGCTCTATGGGGTGCTTCACTCATTCTATTTTTCAAAGGAACTATGGCTCATGTCAGATGTTGGCCAGGCAAGCAGCACGTAGGTGATAAGATTTAAAAATAATGAGAGACTAAACACAGCATGTGATCCATGACACAAACCAGATATGAGAAGAAGCGGAGTTAGAAAAAGGAGTGAGGATTCCAGTCATCTTGTTAGAATGTACAAATTATTACTCACATCCTTCTTTGTTCCCTGTAAGTCATAAAAATGCAATTAATCTGGACATAAAGCACAGAACACACCTACACACACACACACATACACACACACACACACACACACACACACACACACAGTAACAGCTTGTTAAATTTCAGCCAAATTCCTTCCCTAATTTCAAGACAGTGTTGCCAAGATTAATATGTAACATTTCCAGAATGAGATGTGGAAATTACTACCGGTTGGAGTACTTGTGCATTAAAAGCCTGTTTGTCATTTAGCAACAGGTGTCGCCAGCTTATCTACCTCACCTTTCAAACAAAGTTCATTCAGCTTCTGTGTGCAGTGGACAACAAAACCAGATTTCAGCAAAATGAATGGAGAACTTTTTAAAGCTATTTCACTCACATCTACTGAAGGATTTTTATTTCTCTTACCATATTTTGAATTAATGAATCAATAAAATAGCCTAAATGCACGATCACATCACGTGAATTTTGACAACTAAGACATTTCCAGGCAACCTCGTGTTGTCTTGGTGTTACTGTGTTGCACTGTTATTTTCTCTGGGTCTGCTCAACTTGACCTTCTGCTAGTCCCCAAGCCCTGATAACATATTTAAGATGCTTCAGCTGCCCACGTCCACAGGAAGCTCTGGTACCATTTAACAGTGTGTGACAGATTATTACCTTCCGTTTATGTGCTGTTGTGTAACTTTTATTTTCTCCATAGGTAATGATGGGCAGAACCTGCAGAATGAAAAGTCTCCCTAAAGATTGTTGCAGAGAAGAGATGACAATTGTGAGACGATGGTGCTGAAAACTTTGGTTACCAGTCTCAAACAGTGGTCCTAGACTGTGCATGAGACATGTCCACCGACAGCCAATTTACTGCTACCAAACACAGCCTATGACCAAATTGTGATTGTCAGTACGTTTACATGTACATTAAGGCTTAAATTTTACTCCAATGAAGGCAATAAATCATTTTTTTCAAACATCATGTAAACACCATAGTTGGATTAAAATCAACATAAACTTAGTCCAAGTAACAGAACTAGATTATGCAATTGTAAATTAATTTATGAGGGCATGTAAATGATATAATCAGAGAAAAGCACGTCTAGTTGCATTTCCTCACCTCACTCGCCTCATTCTCCAATTACGCAATGCGTTATGTATACTCAGAAAACCATGGAATCTTATTAATTACGCCCATGTGTATGGCTTAATCGCATTTTTACATTAATCACATTACAGACAAAAAAAAAAAAAAAAAAAAATCAGAGTTTCGCATGCATGTAAATGTCACAATTTGACTATTTCTGGCTGCACAGGTTTTATTCCTCCTTGTCATAGTGCTATGATTTACCAGTCATTTGTTGCACAATCTGACATGCATTAAAGTATATAGTAGTCTGACATAAATGAGGACTAAGCTTTTCTTATGCCCATGTAACATGCAATGAACTTTTCTTTGGTGTTTTTGTTAGTTAATGTGATTAACTGCATTTTCCTTAAACAGCTAACTTTCATGGTGATGTACTTGGATCGACTCTGTCAGCTGTGTGCTGTTGGCTGGGCCACTGGACTCTTGACCAAAGCCCCTGGGAAGATTAGCATTCCTGGAGGGGACATTGGTTCCATGCTATTATAAATAGGCAGGATTAGGCCATTTATACACAACAAAATACAAAATAAACAACCTTGTTTTCTTGTTGTAGCAACATACAGCACGTGTTGACAAGGGTGCCATTCCTCCTCACAGTCAGCATTGCAGATCTCAGTGTACAAATCTGCATTGAGTAGACAGACAAAAACTCTTCTATTCATTTCTAATCTATTGTTCCTATTGTACCCTGCTCTTTTCCTACATACACCCACTACTTCCTTTATAGCCTTTATCTGGACTCTGCACCACAGTGTGTGTGCTGTTTGACTGCTGCATGCTTCCGATGCTTTGTGGCTGCCATGTTGACATTCTTCGTGGGTTGGCCTGTATTTCACATTTGTGCAGGTCAGAGTGTTTTGTTTGCTTTAGCTATAATAGAAGACCCCCCGTTGTTATTTCACACTTTGGAGGAACCTTTGAAATGCCTGTGCTGTTGTGCTGCGTGCGCATGTTGCACAGAAAACACTTTGGGCCTGGCGGTGCCTGGTGTTTGTCTTGAGCATTTCTGTCAGGCTTCTATAAAGCTCCATATCAGTTTGATTGAGTGATGGATGGATGGATGGATGGATGGATGGATTTTATTTCAGTCTTTTGCACTTCAAATTCTTGGGCCTCATATGTTTACAAGACAGCCTGCATCCACACATCAGGCTGTATGTACAGTGTAAACATCATGTCGTCCTAAGCAAACTGAGGTTCCATATTTACAAAGTACACACATGTTATCCCAGAATGTACAAAATGTAGCATGCAAATCTCAGCTATTTCTTCTAACACGAAGATATTTGCTTTAAAGGACCATACCATTAGTTTTGCATGTTTTAGCTCAATATATACAACCCACTTACACATTACATTACTGACAACCATTTCTGAAAACATACTACTGGGGCAGTAAATATTACAATTGTTTTTCTTACCTTCCAGACCTTTGGAGACCTGCCATATCACAAAATGTTAAATTATGTCTAAATTTGAGCTTATTTTGGCTAAACAGATGATCTCAGTGTTTAATCCTAAGAAAATATCAGTGTTACTATTTTTAGTTAAAATTTTGCTTTATGGGTAAAACAGGCCTACACAAAATAAAATAAGTCAATGTTAAGAATTAACTGTTCCAACTCACATTCCAAAAAAGTTCAAGTAAATACATTCAATCTTGCAGCGGTGATAACAGCCCTCCCCAGCAGAACACAAGATCATTAAGTTGGAGAAACTTAAACTGCTGCACTGATTTGTCTGTGTTATGACAGACATGGAGAATTGGAGCATGACTTAAATTCCCCCCAGCAATAATCCATAACCTGTGCTGAGGGCCATGATCAAGTTGTTACTGCACTGTTAAGATGATTAATGCTGCACTTCATTTCTTTTATCCTACTGAATTCATTGTGATGGTCAGTCAGTCTCTGGTACCACTTAGCAAGGACTTTTCCTACAAAATCAGGTTATCATGAAATAATAAAAAAAAAAAAACTGCATTAACTATTCATATTGTTATTTATCTGGTACATGTCTAAGGGTAGCAAAATCTTGACAGAAAGTGATAAAATTAGCCTGATAGATACTAAAACACAAACTTTTTCTATTTTCACACCATAGCTGGAAGTCAAATCAAGATCTATTGCGCCAATTTTAAGCCTTCCATGACCTCATACACTCTGAGCCACAAACATAGACACACTTCAGTTTATTTTCTCAAGATAATATTGTCTCATCAGTATCACATGTAGAAATAAATATCCATTCCGGGGTCTTGAGGTCTATTCTGCACGGTAGAAACTTAACTCCCAGTGGTGGTGAAGCAAAGACGCCGGGCGGGGTGCAGGGGAAACAATTTCTCCATCATTATCGTCATTACCCCCAGCCCTTATCGTCACGGATGTTTGTCTAAGAAATCCTCCAGTAGTTAGCAAAGTCATCATATGGATGAGGATGAAAATGTCTCTGCCTGGTTCAGTCTCAGGATTCAGCCCTCAGGAATTATCCTGCAGCAATGTGCCACTCACTGGTTCACAAATCATGCAAATTGTCTCATTGTCCATGCAGAGGAGGAAATGGAGAATTATTAAGGAAAGCATGTGGCGCAATTGCAAGGCAGGGTGTACATGTTTCTGTAATGGCTACCAATTTACTGTAAGTGCTCTCATGCCTCTATTAAAGCAATAATCTTTGCATATTCAGTAAAGAGAATATTTGTTGATTGTCACAGTGGCAACTGCTATTCTTTTCAGCCTCCAAAAGCCTCCCTTTATTTTAGATTACAGGCGATGTGTTTGCTGTGTTCCTTTTATTTCCCAGCATTTTGCAAGCTGCTTAATAGCTGCCATGTACAGCACACCAATGCCTTTTTGACTGCGAATCTCCTGTCATCACACAAGATAAAACCGACCTCCTGTGTGGGCTTTGCTTCAAGAGCTGTACTCATAAACAAACCACGAGGGAGTTGCAGCAGGATGTTTATGGGGATGTGAGGTAAAATGAATTAGGAACCACAGGGGTTTAAGCACTGGGGCCTTTATCCAGTGCACACACATAATCACACAATCACACACATATAGATACAGACACATGTGACACCAGAGACCCTCTAGAGTTATGTACATCCTGCTTTAACTCAGAATCCTGCAGAGAGACACTCAAAATCCAATAAAAGAGGTTACCACTGCTTCGCTACCACCCTGGGAACATGTTAACTTCAGCAACATTGCTTTTATAGTAAAATCACTTTTACTACTCTTGCTTAATTTCAGTGTGCACTGTAACTGCACTATAAAAGTATTTTCTCACAGTATCTTGGTTGCAAGGGTGAGATGGGGAGGTTTTGCATGAGAAAATCAAAGAGATAGAAGTCAAGAGAGGGAGGCCAAGGACCCATCTGCAAAGTTTTAACCCTGAACCTAAATCAGAAGCCCAACTCTCAGCGGCTTTTCTCCCCAAAACACTGCAAACCTGTGTTCGAAACACTGCTGCGAATAAAAACAACAGGTTTGCACAATTTCTGTATTTATGAGCGTTCCACTTGGTGCTTAATGTTTGCCATCTGTATAGAGAAATTGCATGCATCTTTGCATGCAACACAGTTTATCGTTGTTATGTTCTCCCATGGGAAAAAAAAAAACAACCCCTGCTAATGTTTGAGCGCAAGTAGTCTTTATTATCTGTGGTTATTTTGGCCATTTAGGTGCACTTTTAATATAACAGTCTCTCATTTTAACTTTCGCTGAGGTTGGTGCTCATGGGAAAGTATTAGTCTAACGTATCAAAACAACAGCTAAGTTTTGGCATTTTGCGCTGATAAAGTCCTGCTACGGATTCATGTCTGCAAAATAAGATACAGATTCTTCTCTCTTCTTTAATTTTACATGAGGTCAGGGTAGCAATGCCCGTGCACTGCCCTCCATGGAGATTTCCGAGTATTATTATTATCATTAATATGAAATATGTATAATTTTCACAAGAAATTCTATTGAATTCTCCTCTTTATTTCCAAATGATATTTATATTGAAACAGGAAAACTCTGGTCTTGGGATTTATGTTCCCTGTGATGGTGACAGTGGTCTGCATGGAATAATTAGAAGAATATTGATAGTTATTATGGCAGCCTACAGAAGTCTAGAGTTCAAGACTACAGAATAAGCTTTTAAGATATTCAATATATGAGATTTGGTCTGTAAAACATGATAGATGATCATTCAAGATGTCATCAAATGTAAACTAATGAAGAGATTGGATGGAACCCCCTCTAAAGAGTCAGAATGAAGATATGGAAGTGATTACAAGCCCATGACCTTGCAACCAAATTCCCTAGTTCAAACCTGAGAATTTAGGGTCTTCCGGGGCCAAACTCACACTCGGTTGTGTTCATATTGCTCAGCTTGACTGTTCAACTGATTCCCTTGGGAAGCCAGGCCGCAGTCGAAGCAGTAGGTTTAATGAGAGCCAGAGTTAAGAAAGCAAATGGCTTGAGGGAAGAAAGCCCTCCTTTGTATGGGTGTGTATGCATGTGTAAGAGAGAGAAAGAGGGAAAAAAGAGTGAGAAATAGATTGAAATGTGTTGGTTTGATGCGTGTGTATGTGTGTGTGTGTGTGTGTGTGTGTGTGTGTGTGTGTGTCCCCAATAAACTACCACGTACACCACCTGTCCCTTTCAGCAGCAGGTTCAAATGAGAATTCAGCAGTGATGGCGGCGCAACAGTGAAACTCCATCCAAACCAAACACGCGCTACCTCTGTTTCACTTTGGATTCCCGCTACTTGGAATTTTTGTTTTGTAAAAGGGCCCCTTTGTCCCCGCTGACGTGTATTGATCTGGTAGGGCACGTGAGAGTCCACCCTCACTTAAAACAGGCCCAGGAGGGCTGTTTAGCTGAAACAGATACAGCCACCTGAATATGCACACTGCCGATTAGTAGCAAAGTTGATTATTGGCCCTCACAGGACCTTTCCCTCCCTGTTCCCCATGCCCTCCCTCACTCCCTACCTTCCTTCCTGTAAATTTTCTGAGAGGCCCTAAAGTTTAGGTCAGTGAAATATAAATTACTGCTATACCGTTTATACTTGAAAACCTCATTCCAGCAATTGCATATATATTTTTGTTGCTTAAATTAAAATGTTCTGCTCCTCCCTGTTCTTTGATGTAAGTTACCTCATCAGAACCGATTTCAGCTATTTTGCAGAGTTTCAAAAATCATAAGTACCAGTCTGAAAATTTTCTGAATTCCCTAATAAAATTATTTTTTTTAATACACCAGTAATAAAGCAAACCCTGTGTTTTTTTCCCTCTCTCCCTCTAAATGGAGGTGATCACAGCCCACACAAGCCAAGGTACAAAGCCCAGTATTCATACGTTCATTCACCGTCTTCTACGCCCACAGCTCTGACAGCATGCAGAAAGCAGCAGCCAACTGGCCGGAGTGAAACACAGAACTAATGTTTCATGGAAAGGAAAAATATAAATAGTATTGAATGAATAGCCCCCTCAACACATCAAGACAGTTTTTACCATTGAATTCTGAAGGAGTAGTGTTTTAGGACAACGAACCCAGTGTTTCAGGCTCAAACCCCTTTTTAATCATGAAGAAAAGCAAAACCTTAGCTGCTGTTACAGTACATCCCGCAGATAAAGAGAGTGTTTAAAAGGTGTTTATACTGTAGAGAATAGTGTGACAAAGGCTGTCTGTGGATTCTGGGTAGAGACAGTTATTTATACTTGTGGATTTTAGCACCCACTCCTAAGGCTCACAGGAGTAGGCAGGCACTTAAAGGGAGACTATGGCTCATACTTTAGATTAGTGCCGAGAACTGCTTCACATCAGTCACTTCTATTCAGTGTGTTAGGTAATGCACATCTACTTTGAAACCTTGACCTCTTTCCTGTCCCTGAGTGGTCAAATGTGTGTTGTGTGTGTGTGTGTGCGCGCGCTTTGAATCTGAAATCCAGCAGCAGCTTTAATGAACGTGCCAGGAACTCTGTCGAGAAAGAGTGCCAGCTGCGTGGAAAGAGCAGCCACCTTGACCTCAGGAATGAGCCACAGATAGACGGGGCTCACTGGTCTGCGGATGAGATCTCCTTTTATCTCTGGGAAAGGGCTGGACTGTTCTTGTGCCATGCCATTACATCACCACCACCGAATGTAAAACATCAGCCAAATTTCAACTAAATGTCTCTGATAGCGATCATATGAAAGCACCAACAGAATTCTTGACTGAACCATGTTGATATACGTGTTTCATTACAATGTAAATTTTCATTTAGATGATTTCTCTGTGAATGTTGCTTAATATCTTGCTGGCTTGCCTGCATTTTCTGATTTTGACTTTCTGCATTTTTCTTTGAGTGCATGTTCTCCCATCCTGAGCATATTAACCTAAATGGAAAGAAGTTCACCTGCAGCCAGCAAAGAAAACAGCGCCCCCTCTCTACAAGCTTTTTAAGCATCAGGGAATAAATGAAAGTTATAACATATTAAAATGAAAGCAGAACTGTGAGTCTGAGAGGCATCCTTTAGCTTTGTCTGAGCCACTGCCCCTCAACATGTCTTTGCACAATACTGTCATTATCAATATATATACTGTATACACACACACACACACACGCACTGAGTCAGCAGCTCCCTGTACAGGCCTAATGTTATGGTAAAACATTCCATTATCATTACCTTATTCCTTCTTTCTCATTTCAGACTCTACTTTGGGAATCTCCCTTTACACAGGCAGCAGCATGGGAGCCGTCTGATGAATGTCTGCCAAAGGTTGTAGCACTAGATCTTTGTTTGTGAGCATTGGTATATAAAAAGTGTGTGTGGGAGTGATGGCTCTTTATGGTGTATTCCTAAGAGTTTAAACATTGGTAAGACTTTGCATTGGTTTGATCACTTGTATGACTAATTAATTTCCAAAGTTGAACAAGTCAACGAGTGTGTGCTGTGTGTGCTTATGTCTGTGTTACCTAAAAGTGTGTGTGTGTGTGTGTTTGTGCATATGCAGAATCAATGATAGAAACACCATTAGGGCACCAGTAGCCCAGCACTCTCGCAGCAGGTGGCCAATAATTGATTCCATTTAGGAAGCTGAAGGAATCCAGCTAACTTGTTTATTTGCCCTTGCCCTGCGATTACTTGTTCATTGACCTACACTGAGATTGTTTGCAGGGGAATTTAATCTGCCCGACGGCGTTATTAACTCGTGCCACTGTCATTGCTTCTGGAACTTATTTCGAATCATAAGCAGTGGAGCATTCAAACCCTCTATCCCTGGTATTTGGAGTACACCTCGCAGTCTAATTAAAGGCTGTAATAAGATGGAGAGTGGAACAATGTCCTCTGCTGCTCTACCGCTGATGCACAATTATATAGAAAAATATAAAGTAACAGATATTTTATTATATAGGTAATGCATCACAGAAAACAAAGCATTTATTAAATTTTTTTTGTCAAAGTTAGTTAATTTAACTGATCCAATATGGAGCTAAATGGAAAAAATTGTATGTTTTCGCCATGGAATATAGTCCAAAGTAACTAGGTAATGCTAATACAATGCTGTTTTGACTTGTTATTTCTGAAACATTAATGGTCAGAGAAATTATTTTAAGTGATTTTATTTCATTTTAAGTGATTCTTGACATCTGGAATGCCAGTCAGGGTGAGAGGGAGTCAAAGACAACGCAAGTCAGCCTCAAGTTCGAGTTTCATGTTCAAAGTTTTAATGACAGCCAAGCAGGACCTGATTGAGTCACGCTTCAAGCATATTGGCAGCATCATTAAACTTTCTGACAGCAGCCCCAGTAGCTGCTGTCCCTGCTGGGCTGAGCAGAGGAGCCCTGCTGGTCTGGGATCAGAAGCTGGAGGCCGTCAGTGATGGAGGTCAGCAGCAGCAATGTGTGGCTGTCATGTACATTTAGCCTCGGGACAAAATGGCTGGAGAGAGAACTTAATTTACCACACACACACACACACACACATGCATGAGCGCACACGTACACACACACACATGCACACAGTAGTGTCAGCACCAGCAAAGCTTCCCTAGATCTGAAAAAACAGATCTGAAAAACACTACAACACACATTCTTAACATAAACGTCAAACACACACATATCAACACAACATTTTACACTCACCCCTCCCAGGTCTCTACCCCAATAAAACACCCACACACTCCCCACAGTGCAGTTTAATCATTCTACACTTCCTCCGAGTTGCCATTGTGACAGTTTGAAACTCAGCCTCATTGCTGTTTTGGGCAGTGGACACTTGATAGTTCTTGTCGCTGTCAGGTAAAATCTTGACTCTCCTACTTGTCAGTTTTTCAGGAAGAAAGGCAGTCTTGCTTTAAGCTTTACTGGTTTGCTCATGTGCACTTTGAGATAAAAACACAGCATACCTTCTGCATGCCCCACTACAAAATATTTGCCTTCAAAATGAATAAGAACAAATCATTTTGAATTAAAGATTTTGCAAAGATTTTGATCTTTTCTAATTATGTGCCATAAGGAAAGCAACACAGAAAATCAGAAATGACCTGAAACGAAGGTCTCTGGCTGGATCAGAGTCTGGGATGTCATAATTATAAAGGCATGCACTTTAGACAGAGACACCATGACAGGTTTATTTCTGTTTTTCACATAAATTTAGTTGGGGAGAACATGCTGAAAGTCAGATCGTGATGAAATGAATATGAGGCTATGACGACTGAATGCAATCTCCTCCCTTAAATAGAATCATTTTGAAATAACCCAGTATGAGGATAGCACAGCTCCTCACATTTATACGCCATGTACATCCTTTTTTTTCATGGGAGTTGGTAAATTATGCTGTTCATACTGTAAAATACTCAATTTCAACACTGCACACAAGCACACGAGTTTATTTTGTGGTTTTCTTAGTGGTGGTTTTCTTAGTTGGTGAAGTGGTGCTGAGGTGTTTTGGTTTGCTAAGAGGTGATACTTCGTTCAAAAAGTTTTAGAGCATCTGCCGAAATGCAATTAAAGTAATTTCTCCCACCTTTAAAGACATACATGATGGGGCACGCTGGCATGCCATGTACCAATGTGTAACTCTCCAGTCAACATAATACAAGTATTTAGTATCTAAACAATTGCTGTGGTGCCTTCTTTCACTATTTCCTATAATGCTCTGATTACATCTGTACTTTAGCAGCAAGCAAAGTCTTAAATTAAAGCGCTCCAGGATGCATAGAATGCCTTTTGAAGCCAGTTGCTTTGCTAAAACATTTGGATTACTGGAACTCTTGTAAACTGTAAAAGATAGGTCTGGTGATTTTAATAGTTTAGGGTAAGACTGCAAGTTAACTGTTTACTCAGCCTGAAACTTCAGTGGGTTTTGAGAGCAGCTTGAGAGGAGCAGATGACTGTTTTGGTAATAGCTGTTGCATAGTGGACAATCAGGCATGTTTATATGGTCAAAAACAGGCAGAGATGGTAGGCTAATCCAAAAGGTTTGGCAAAAATAATGTTCAATAAGGCAGGCTAATGTCCAGAAACCAAAGAAGACTGGCAAACAAATCCAAAAAGGGTAGAGGCAGATATTAAGAAGACAAACACACAGGCAAAGAGCAGCAATAACAATGTGGCAGCGAAGAAAGCAAACTGGCTGGTATATACTGAGGATTTGATGAGGGGATTGGGAACAGGTGAAGTTGTCAAGTCATCAGGCTGAGGCAGGAAACTCCAGGGTGACAGCTGGTAGACAGGTTGAGAATGGCAGGCTCTGGAGTGATAGATTAGGAGTAAGGATTTTGCTGCATCGGAACTGGAAAGCCGTAATGCGGAATTATGTTGTTTACTACCACCGCACAATGGAGCCAAACGAAGTTGGAGACTAAGTTGGAGTCGCGAAAACTTTTGTTTCATTTGCTCTGCCAGACCAAAAGAAGCTACATTTTAGCATTTATGAGCAAACTGTAACTTTTTCCATATGTTGATTGATTTAAAGAAAATGCTGCTAAATGTTCATTTATAAATAGAGAGATTACTATTTACAGTGTGAGCAGCCATATTGAAATGATGTCAATATTGAACTCAGAGTTGAGGAATCTTACCCAACTGTCTGAGTAGGAACTCTGAGTTGAAGGGTTATTTTCTTTGACTTTTCTCAGTCGGAGGTCAGAAATCACGAGTTCTAGGTGCAAACATACGACATATGACTGGATGTCCCATGATAATTTTCACTTTATGGTGAGCTAATCTGTGAAAAAGAACTTAAAGAAATGCTATAACAAAAAAAAAAAAAAAANAAAAAAAAAAAAAAAGAAAGAAATAAAACAAAATAACAAATTCATTCAAAATAGCATAAATGCAAAAGGCAATCAATCTAAATACTTGTATCTCTTAATTATATCTTATTGTATTTTACATTATTTTTGTTACTGGTTAGATCATCTTGCTGTATCTTTATCTTGTTGAAATCATCAGTAATGTAATTGTTTCCAGTGGCCTGAGCCCATATAAAACTGTCAACGGTACTTCATGTCTGTATGCTTATTGGTCACCCGCTCGTCTGAGCACACACACACACACAGAGAGAGAGAGAGAGAGAGAGAGAGAGAANCGTCTGAGCACACACACACACACAGAGAGAGAGAGAGAGAGAGAGAGAGAGAAAGAGAAAGAGAGAGAGAGAGGGAGTCCTGTCTGAGGACTAATTGAATTGCCTATCCTGAAGCATTTAACAGCCTGATAAAAGGAGGCAGGGAAAAAAATGTACAGTGTGTGTGTGTGTATATATATATATATATATATATATATATATATATATA
>VXCM01000834.1:373444-411569 GCA_014773175.1 Lucifuga dentata
TATATATATATATATATATATATATATATATATATACACACACACACACTGTATATACAGTATACCCTTTCAAAACAAAGCCAGTAAGGCAGATATGACAGGCCAGAGATTGAAATGATGGGCAGGTTTATCAGATCAGCGCATTATATCAGTTATAACTTGACTGATATAATAGGAATTATAAGTACAAATAATATAAATTTCCAAACTCTTTCCTTAGACTTGTATATATTTATGAAATTAAATGTATAATCATAACTGGTGAACGAAACTCTCCTGTGTTCTATTAGGCTATTATATCTGTCACCACTCACTGTGCTTGGTCTGTTAGTTTTTAGCCTAAGATAGAAACAATGACGTCAGCTTTACAGACTTTAAACGTGTCATATGGCTTGACTGAAATTCTTGAAATGCAGTCACTGTTTGAAAGGCAGATTAGCAAACAGATTCCTCACATTTGCCCCTTTCCCCCCTGCACGTGTGTGGAGGTGGTAGGGGGGGGTGGACATTAGTTTCAGGTATCCATCTATCCCTTATCCATTTATCCATCTCTGTCTGTCCTGCCCTTCCACTCCACCCGCCTCCTGCACTCACAGTCTTTTATGCATGTCAGAACTGAGCTTTTTATGTTCCCCTCTGCCCCCTGCAGGTTCAGCTGCTGTGATTTACAGGGATAAGAGAGAGAAAAGAACAGAACAAAAGAAGAGGCCCTGCTGAACCCGCAGGACCTCCCTCCTTCCTGCTTTTAAATGGTACCATTGGGGAAACACCAGCCAGGACATGTAAAGGTACAATCCAAGATTCTAAGAAACAAACACCAGGGATTTTACTGAAAAAGCCAAGGTCGGGTTATACTTCTTAAACTTACAATGACTGTGCTGAATTTAGTTCAGTTTATGGTCATCATTGTGGTCATCACCGATAATCACTTTCATAAAGAAATAATCATTTTTTGTGCAGTAATAAAGAAAGAAAAAAACACTGGAAAGGATAATATTACTTTTTTAAATTGATAATCTCCAATAATGCACATAAGATTTGTTTTCCCTTTCCAGTAGAGGTGAAAAATAGGCATTTCAACTTTTCCATAAAAGGCAAATCTAGCATGCGCTTGATTGTAATACAATGCTTTTGTGTTTGTGAAAGAACACTAAGAAATGCCAACTTCTTCTCAGAAAACATGATGGAATACACAAGGAATGCAGTGGATCATCAGATCACTGAGCACTCCTTTAAAGACGTGATAAATGTACTGCAGTTCCTCATGGTGTAAGGTGATCAAAGGCGTGGTAGAGGTCTGGCATCCGTTTATGGAACTGTGGTGGTCAAGGATCAGAGGGGCCAATTCACTTTTCCACAAGAACACATCTGTGTTTTCCCCCATGAATGGCCTGAACTAATGCAGAATGGTCCCTTCAGTCTTTTTCGCCCATTTTCTGTGATTTAGGGAGACCAATGATCCTCAAAAAAGAGGTTGCGTTATTGTTACAAAGCTGGTTTCAAATTATCTAATCTAAAATTTTGCAAAATATTCACATCACTTTGCCTTTATATGGGAAATAACAGTTTGACCCCTTCTATATTTGATGTTATAAAGCATCAAATTGTATTCTATTTTGTGTGAAATTGTGCTATTATTTATGACCTGCTTGCTCACCATAATAAAGAAATGTTTCTCACAGGAGCGATATTAAATAGAATTAAGATGTAAAGACTGAAAGATAAGAAATTAGAGACTTCAGGATTATGATAAGATATCTGATATGTTTTTATCCAGTGACGTTTAAGCTGACATATCTCATTTAACTGCTGCTATAGAAGCATGTTTAATCAAAACCACATGGCAAAAATGAAATGAAACTGTTGTGTAAGTTGATTCTGGCAGAAAATGAGGTATGATTTTTTTCAGAAGTTGCTCATTTATAGAAACATGATTATATCTGAAAACACATTATGAAGGAATTTCTGTAACTATAGTCAATTTATTTGGCGGCAAAGTAAATAACAGCCCAGATATTGGAAGTGGACTTCCAACTTCTCAGCATTCCCTGTTGGACTGCTGGAGAGCACAACAACATTTGAGCACAGAAAAAGGATTAAGAGAAAAGAAAAACAGCCACAGAGGGAAATTATTCTTTTTTTTTTTTTTTTTNTTTTTTTTTTTTTTTTTGTTCTTTTTCCATTCCGCTCTGCTTTCTCATATTTTTTTCTAACCTGAACCGAAATCTTTGCAGATCAATATTAAAATGTCTTCCTCTTTTTCTCAGTCCATATCTGTGCAATTACAGACAGAACGGGAGCTTGCACAATATGTCTGATT
Organism: Lucifuga dentata; assembly: GCA_014773175.1. Lineage (NCBI taxonomy): Eukaryota > Metazoa > Chordata > Actinopteri > Ophidiiformes > Bythitidae > Lucifuga > Lucifuga dentata. The sequence goes on from VXCM01000834.1 coordinate 375,765, forward strand.
TACTGCTGCAGGTGTTTGTGGTATCCTACACACTCATGCAAAGTGTATTGTCTAGACAATAGATCCCTGATAGCATCTCTATATACTATGATTAACAAGTTTCAAATCATTAATAGCGAGTTTAGTGGTCATTTTGAGATTTAGGGGGTGCTATTGGGCACTATGACATGCAGTAAAGAGAGAGAGAGAGAGAGAGAGAGAGAGAGAGAGAGAGAGGTAGGTTATTGTGGGGGAGTATGGAAGTTAGATGTTGTAAAAAAAAGTTAGATTTTGGCAGCTAACTGGCTAAAATTAGAACAATATAAGCATAATGTAAATAATATAAGTAGTTTACGACTGCCATCACAAAATTCTTTCACACCCACAGTGGCAGAGGTTAACAGAAGCCTTAAATGGTAAATTTTGTTAAATGAGCCTTGACAGTAGCCCCTAAACTCCCTCTCAGTTCCAGATGAAAAAAAATCTTGTCAATGCCTGGAGAAAATGCTTAACCCATTTGCCAGAGAGGTCAAAGGTCAGCCAAGTGTGACCTGAACTCTTTATTAGTTCAGTAGGTTACCACCTGGGTCTGTTTCTAATTGTGGAGTTGCTGACTTAAAGTATGCCTTTGTTACAGTGCGTGCGGGGGGNGTTAAAAAAAAAAAAAAAACTTTGAGAAGATTTTTATTTGTTACTCATTTTCACCTCTCATGCCATAATGGAGCAAAAATAAAGATTAACGTGTATATTTTTCCTTTTGTAAACAAGAACGGATTTTATATCACTTAGTGCTGGGGAAAAGGACAGTGGGGTAGGGGTGGGGGGAGGGATGCTTGAGTTGTTCTTGTAAAGATTCATCCCTGTTTCAGCCTGTGTGTGTGTGTGTGTGTCTGCCAAGAAAAGTCAAGTACAGCTGAAGTGGTTCGTGCACATGTGAGACAACAGAGATATAATTATATTTGACCTGGTCAGCCTCTAGGCCAGTAAAAGAGTGTTCTATTTGATTTATTTAAATACATAAGAGAGCCCAACTCCGTATGGTATCCATATGGACGTTATGGTAACTGATGGTGCTGTATGGTATAAGTGGGTCAAGTCTCACTCTCGTTTTCTTTCTCTTCGATAAGATATTTCTGTCATACTCACAAGTAAGCTAGTTATAATTTTAAATTCTAAAACTGTTATTTTTTTTTTTTTTTTTAANTTTTTTTTTTTTTTTTTAAATATTGATTAGAACTTGTAGACAAACCATAAGGCATAAATATTTGATTTCCTGCACTACAGCTTATTCCATGTTAAAACATTTACAGACAAAATGGTCCAAGGTTTGTCTGTTTGGGTAAATCCATCAGTTCAAAACAAATCTTCTGTTGATTTTATGCTCTGCATCAGCATATTAAGAAAATCAAAATAATCCAATATAACATAAGTAGACCATCATTAGAATATTTGTTGCTTATATATTTTTGTTATTATTATTAGAATTCTATATAATCCAACAGATTCCTGCTTTACTTTTCATTTTATTTGCTTTGAGAATGTAAATGACAGTTATGTTAATGTGATTGATTGAGTCATATGAGACAATTAAAACTAGTTTCTCTGAACCCAAAGGTAAATCGGAATGTCTTAGCCATAAAGGAAACTGTTTCTTAGTCATAGTTTTGTCACTGCAGTGGGTCATAATGAGTGGAAGCAGTGGAAGCTGTAACTACACTGCAGCTCAGATATGAAGTCAGCAGTGGCTGATAGAAAATGGAGTCATCTATTTTCTAGGCACCAGAGGGTGACAGAGCCCTGCGGCCATAATATAACAGCTTATTCAAATTCATTAGGTGATAAAACATGGGTGGAAAAGGTATCAAGTCATGTTTTAGTGGTGTTTACTGACATGAAATTTAAATAGCCATAAAGCGGGGGGAAATGGGTGTAAAAACTTTTTTTAAAATCTCAAAGTTAAATAAATAATTTCATTATTTCATTATTTCATTTCCAGAAAATAAAGTAGATAAATATCGATTTTTATGCAAAGATAAATAAATACATAAATAAATAAATATGATGGGGCCTATTATAATAGATAAATGATATAAGTAAATAATTAGCAAACAACAGAGCCAAATTAAAGTTACTGTTTGCTATCATTCTACTGCAGTTTCAGCAGGTTTTGATAGAACAAAAAAAGAAGAAGAAGAAGAAGAAGAAGAAGAAGAAGAAGAAGAAGAAGAAGAAGAAGAAAAAGAAGAAGAAGAAGAAGAAGAAAACTGCTTGCAAAAACTAATGATAAAATGTACAACACTAAAATAGTTACTTATCATACAGCATAATTTAAATTTTTCACTTTCATCCCAATTAAAAAACACACAATAATATTAAAGACAGATTATCCAAAAGATGCAAATAAAGGGATTTTTTGTGACAGTTTATTTCTGTATTTCTCTCCACAACAACACAGAAAAATGTCATCTGTTTGGTAGAGTTTTAATTGCACCTTCAAGATCTGAAGACCGTGAAATTAACGCTGTCTCCCTTTCAGCAGCTACATTAGTCAGGCTTCTGTGCGGGAGAGTCAGGTAAATGCTCATTATATTCATTGAAAACCACAAAATGAACATTGTCTTGATTATAATAACCAATTTGGAGACCTGGCAACTGCATTAGTCAGGCCTCAGCGAGACTGACGGGAAGTGTTTATCATGTTCCTAGAAATCCAAAAACAAACGTTGTCTCTCAGAAATGCCTTATTTTCTTTGACCTGTAGATAAAATCCATCACACAGGAAAGTCATAGTGTCATAGTGTCCCATTATACATCTCTGACCCCTGCTGCACAGGGGCTTATGTCTTCACACATACACACACACACACGCCATGCATGCATGAAGTAATACACACTAAGACCATCCTGCATGCACCACGGAATGAGTAAAGTAATCCAATTAAACCTGTCCTAGCATATATACATAAAAGGCAGCATGCACTTCCTTGTGACCTTATGACCTTGTGCACCAAGTTGGATTTGGGGGGGGGGGCTAAGGAGATCAGTCAAATAGGAAGTGTACTCCACATCTGGTAAAAGTGTTGAAGAGGACCTGCGACGCCAGAGGGAGACACAAACAAATGAAGAGATCATTTGTTATATTTAACTTCACCAGGAGGTGAGTTAAGACAAATCCTCAGCCTCAATCCTAAATCCTCAGCTCCACAGTTTGGGAGGTCTGCAGGGATTGGTTGATTTTGTCTGAAGATTCTTTACATATTTGGGATATAGTTACCCATAGAAATATGACTGCAATTGGCCAGATGATGCTACTATAAAATAAATGTAAGTATTTTATAGAAAAGACATCCCCTACACCCATTGAGCCCACCGAGGTCTGACAAGATGGATTTCCAGCAATTTTACATTTTTTCAACGCTAACTCCATCGCATCATACACACAAAACACATGAAGCAAAACAGTTCCATAAATCCCCGATGGGAATGTTAACACATGTTGCAAGGCTCCAGACTACGCCAGACACACACATTTATACACCCACAAGCACACACTCTCCCTGGCAGCCACTCACTTCTGTCTCACTGTACTTGTCAGTTCCCTGTTCCCATGGTAACAGACCATTCTAGACACTTGTTCATTCTGAGGTTTCTATACAGCAAAAAGGTCAAACAGCTGAGTGCTAGCAGCAAGATATAATATCAGCTGCCTTGGGACTGAAGTTTCTTTTACAGCGTATCATGATAATTTTGATCAAATTGTTTGAAATTTTTTATTTTATTTAAAAGTTTATTTGGATAGGGACCGTTGCAGACATACTGTAGCTTGTCACTAGTTGGGCTTTTACAGATAATCTGCAGAAAAATACAACATTAAAATGATTATAAAACAAAATGCATATTTACACAATTGAGCAGGATAAACAATAAAATAAATATATAACCTACAAAACATAATATTAATATGCAATACAAATATCCATGCACTGTCCATCATTAAAACTCACTAAAATACAATCACAGTCTCACATAATTTATAAAAAAAAAGAATATAAAAGTCTTAGAGCTACACAAGATTGAGCACACCTGAAGACCCTTGATTGCACGCTTCAAATGCTGCTTCAATTTAGATTTGAAATAATCTCAGTTATCATCCTGTTTGAGCTCCACAGGTAAATATTTTGTGCAAAATATTTCAATTTTGCTTTAAATTGTTCTTGTAATTTCCATTGATTTGGCACAATTGGATCTAAATAAAGCAGCTGTAAAAGAACTACATAAAGCAGTTTATGCAGCTGTTATGAGAGACTTAAGCAATGCATCCTACTTATAGCTGAGCTACACGCTATTCAAGCCAAAACCTCCTGAAAAGAGAAGAGAGAAGGATTAGACCACTTTCTATGGAAGTGGGAGTACTTACTTCGTTTCCCCTTGATACAGAGACCTGCTGTCAATATCAATGCTAGTAAAAGCCCTTCATCTTCCATTAGATCACTCTGTGGAGTATTTTACCACTAATCTAATTTTCCCACAATGGACACCTGCATGAACACAGGCATGTACACACACTGTCCACTCACATATTCTCAAAACTTAATTCACTTCCCATTATGCACACACACACACACACACACACACACACACACACACACACACACACACACACATACACACACACTTAGTGTGGTGAGTCAGGCAAGTAGTTAGATAGGATGATCTCATTCTGAGACTCAGAGAGATGATGTCAGACTTTAGATCTGGACTCTTTTGCTGCCGCTAAGCAATTTCAACTGTTTATGTTTTTAGAGGCCACGAGAGCTTGCAGTGGAGCAGTGTGTGAGTGAGTGTGTGTGTGTACGCATGCTTCTGAGCACTCTCAGGATATGACTTTAAATTGAGCCCACCAAAGAGCAGTATCAGGTTTATTTGTAAGTGTAATTTTAGCAAGCAAATGACTCTTAAATTCATAATGTGTCTAAGTTCACAAAAATTACATGTAACTTGCTGAAAAGGAAACCTGTCTGTGGCCTTTGGTTGATCAACATGTTGTTTTACATCAACAGCGTAGGCTTTGGATTGTGCATTTGCTTTTCTCATTCCACTATTCAGCTACTTAGATGTCGTGCTAAATGTGTGAATCTTCATCCCCAGAGTCTTTTCCACCCTCTCCTCCCAGCGTCTGCCCTCTCTTGAGTGTTTATGCCTCCCTGTTTTGCTTGATCTCCCCTCCTTATTTTTGTCCTCCCTCTTATCTTTGTTCTCCTGGAATCGCTGAAATAATCTTTTTTGATCTCATTTCCTCCTCCCTCTTTCTCCCTCTTCCCCATCTCTCTCTCTCTCTCTTCTCTCTCTCTCTCTCTCTCTCTCTCTCTCTCTCTCTCTCTCTCTCTCATTTCTCTCTTTCACTCCCTGTGATCTCATTTCCAGGATGTGTGTGATGCCTCCAATGTCACATGTATTTACCATCAACGGTGCCTGGTGGGGAGGAGGAGAGCAGTGTGACAATAGGACACACCCTAATGTGATAGTCATGCACCCCTCTCTCTCTCTCTCTCTCTCTCTCTCTCAGCTCATTCATCTCATGTGCCTGTGGACAGCCCAGTGACATCATGTCGGTTACGTGATCTGACTACAGGATCAAAGGGCGGTAACACACGACATGTGACTTTGCCTATGCTTTGCTTTTCCTCCATGTTTTCTCCCACCCACTGCCCATGTTTTATTTTGTTCCTATCCATGTTCCTTTTGTTTATTTCAGGCCACTGAGGTCTCTATGAGAGAGTCACTCTAAACAGTTTTAATTTTTTTTCATTTTTCACCAAGAGCAGCAGTAAGATCAGGTTTTCATAGAGTGTGAAACTCTGTAAGTCACAGCAGTGACAGTCTCTTAAAGGGCAGGGGTGAGCATGAACTGCTGCAGGATTAGTGTTAGGATTCATTTTTGCACTAAAGTCACACTGGAGATGCACTTTGCAGGACAGAAATTAGGACTGGAGATCAAGCAAGTGCAGATGCACTTGAGCTGCTGGGAGAAAAATTAAACCATTGAAGTTTAGTATTTATTTAGGTATAATAAGTATATTAAGTATAAATATTTATTGGGTCAAACATGCAAAAATCACTGGTATGATCCTTTTAAAATGAATACAGAGATATAAAATTAAATATGATAGGCTTACACATCATCATCATAACTATCATCATGATAGTCACTGTCATCATCATCATCATCATCATCATCTCACAGGGGCAGAATCACTTCAGCAACAGACTTGTAGAAGTACCAGTATTAAAAGCTCAACAGTAATAGTAGTATTACTATTAACAGCATTAGTAAAGTTAATTTTAAGTTGTATGATTGTCAGATTAAAGTGGATTTCACCCACATATGTACCCTCTCCCCCCCACCCTGCCCAGTGCACACACACACACACACACACACACACACACACATGGGTATGATAAACTGCATGCATGTCACAGGACGAGAAGTTCCAGAGAAGGTTACAGTTTGGACCTAAATAATTTAGAGTCTGGTGTGCTTTCTAGACACCGTGCTGAGAAACACAAACACACACACACACACACACATACACACACACACACACACACGTACACACCACTCTTGCTTCACTCAACTCCCCAAGTAATATACATACACACATATACATAATCTACATACACACACACACACGCACGTACACACACACACACACACACATACACACACACAGACACACACCNATACACACACACACACGCACGTACACACACACACACACACACATACACACACACAGACACACACCCACACACACTCCTGCACCATATAATAAAATACAGATTTTTACCACCCACCCTGCAGTAAGACACAAAGAGCTCACAGCCCTCCCCCCCATCCTTCCTCTTCACTCCCATTGGCTCTGAGGCTTGGATGCTGGCAGTGTCTTGGACCAATACAAGCTCTCCTTGGTGATGTCATGGAGGCAGCATTGATGCTGTTGCTGATGCTGTTGCCCGGCGCCTGTATCCGTGCAGCCAGACGGGGGTAACCGTAGTCACTGGTCCACCATCAGCAGCTCAGAATCAGGACAGAGGGGGGTGAGTCTGCAGCGGCCTCGCATCACAAAACACACAGCTTGGTTTTGTTTTTAACACTTAAGCATAATATAGCAATCGAACAGTATGTGCATGTGTGTATATGTGCGTGTGGGTGTGGGTGTGCATGTGTGTGTGTGCTGGTAGGGTGGAATAGGGTGAAGATAGTGATGATGCGGTAGTTCCTGCTGTCAGGAGATGGAGAGAGAAAGAGAGAGAGAGGGAGAGAGAGAGAGAGAGTAGGACAGAGAATGAGGACTTGGTGTACCATACACCACACACTCCATGCTATGTAACCTGTGTCATTTATTATTAATCTTCCATATGTGCAAAGGCAGCTTTGTTTCTGTTTTGGGGAGAAAGAGGGAGGAAAACAAGGGAGTCTGTGTGTGTTTTTGTGCTGAAAGAATGTGTGTGTGTGTGTGTGTGTGTGTGTGTGTGTGAGAGAGAGAGAGAGAGAGATGTCAGAGAGGAAAATGTGATCGATAATTGAAAAAAGTTCCTATGAATTATTGACTGATTTGCCATATATTATCTCTGGCATTAATTTCACCTTTAGCTGTACATGATTCTGTTTATCTGTTTATATGGTGCCTTGGTACTGTTGTTTCATAAACTGTTGATAAAAATTGCTCATAAAAATGTCAAATATAGATACGTATTGTGGGATACATTTACAGAAAAGTCAATATTCCCCATAATATGTGCGTTTTATTGTTTTGGGTGCCCTGCTTGTGATAAATATAATTTTAATAGTGAATGTGCCAATATTATCAGAGATACTGAGCTATAAACATTATATCCAGTTTAATTTTGTGTATGAATGGCTTCCACTGTGATATTCATTGTGTTATGTTTATTTTCATATAGAATATAAATAATAACCCAAAGTACTTTGTGCAATGAAAATCAATAGAAAAATTTGGACTTTTTAGAAACATGAGGCTCATCTGGGACACTGAAGGAATCAGAGGGACAGTATATGAAGCATCGTTTCAAAATGAGACAGCCACTATCAGAATATTTAATAACTACTGTACCAAAATGACTGCAACTGCTGCTGAAAGCAAAAAAATCTGGATGTGTTTCTCAGAGACTTTTGCTGACAAATCAGATCATTTCAAGAGTTTCCATCTGGAAATGTGAGGGATTGAGCACTAGGTCAAATTTCCATAAATGGGTAGCTTGTCAGAAAAGAGGAAAGAAAAAGATAATCTTTTTCATGCAAATAGTGAAAAAATATGTGGACCAAGCACAGATACTTTTATATCTTTTTCAACAATCAACATTTAAATAGTGGCAAAATAAAGATGAGTAATAATCAAGATGTCCAGACTCTACCAACTGTTCCCAAGATTTAAATGCATAATATGCTAGCAACATTTTTGAAGAAGTTACATGAGAAAAAAAAAAAAAANAAAAAAAAAAAAAAAGAGAGCTAAGGGACGTTGATCTCCTGGGATAAAGATATGAATATATGAATATCATAAACAAATAATGAAAAAGCACACTCAAGCATAACTACAAAAAATATTTCCCATGTGTATCTCTCTCTCTCTCTCTCTCTCTCTCTCTCTNCTCTCTCTCTCTCTCACCCCTCCCTATATTGACAAATAAAAAATGGACAGCTCCTATCTCTTGCAGGACGCACTGCATTGATTTGCAACTTGGGTGGCTTCATAAGATGAGATACAGTTTTGTGAGTATGCGTGTGTGTGTGTGTGTGTGTGTGTGTGTGTGTGTGTGTGTGTGTGTGTGTGTGGCATTCAGGCATTGATGTTTGTGACTGCAAGAGTGCATATGAGTGCTTGTGCATGTTGAAGGTTTCTCTGCCTGCACCATGCCACATGTATCCATCTATGTGCGTGTGTCCTTTTTTGTGTGTGCGTGCATGTGTGCATATGTGTGTGTGTTCCACTGGGAATCATGTCAAGGTTGTTAAGTGAGTGAGTGTGCCACACTGCAATGAGACAGCTCTGTCCTTCTCTGTGCTATAGGTTGTCTCATTAGTACACGTCTCTCACACTCTGGAGGCTCACTGCTGACCCACTATTCAGCCATTTCTACACATCCTGGGAGCCTGAAGGCTTGAAATGCATACGGATCAGTTAGACGCAGAGATTTCTTATTTTGTGTCAAACTGGTAAAAATATACTGTCATTTTTGGCCAAAAGAAGTGAAGATTTGGAAGCTTCCCAGCACAACCCCCACTGATGGTGAAGACAAAGCAGTTAAAAAAATATTGTATGATTCCTTTATCATAGTTCCTTTTTTTCCATTTCCCTTTTAGATTAAAACAATGGACTGACATCTTTAAAGAATGTCCGAATTAAAATAAATGATTAATACCGTTTTTGTATATATTGAATATGGCTGACGTTCAGATGTCAGGAAAGACACAATTATTGTCACAACCTACCAAATTGAAATTTGACCTGGAATACTAGTTTAGTTCTTTATTACAGGCAAATCTGCTGCAGAAAATTAGATTTTTGTGTCATAAATATTAGACTGAATGCTAGTGGGTAAAAAAAAATAAAATAAAAGGGGGAAGCTCATTATCTGGATTTTCCCTGCATTACTTGTGGGTCGTTATGTAGTTACGTAAACCTGTGCTTCCTCCTTGTTCCATGCACGAACTTCATCCCGTTTTAAAAACAGTAACTCTTTTTGCATATGCTATCATTGTCCACAACAAGTGGCAACACCTGATTTTAAATAACTTTATTAATGACACCATGGGAACGTGTGCCATGTTGATGATTTCAACTTTTGGGTGGAAATGTGTTCCAGTTGTAACTAATGCATGCTATTCAACATTTCATACTAATGCATGCATTTACATGCACATGCTTTCCTTATCTGGATAATGCATCTATACATACAGATTGCATTTTAATACAAGGTATAAATAGGGCCAAAAGTCAAATCTGCTTGACAACAAAAAAAAAAAATGCGTTTGTTGTCCACAGGATATACAAAAGTGTAGATTTTGTCTTTTGCATGTGATAACATATTTGGTAGTAGCTACACAAATCAAGCAGCATAATTAGCACACAGTCATCACCAAGGTACATTCTGATGATGCTGTTTGGGGTTACGACTCAGATGAAAGGCTGGTGGTTGAGAGCAGATTTTTGGTTGCCGGCAGCAGGACCCCCTGGCATGTCTCAACCTGTTACATATTCATATGTAGCACAAGCTTTCATTGACTCTGATAGTACTGCTCAGCCTGCTTTTGGCCTGTTTCTGGCAGGCTTGCTCATGCTAGCAGTGCTTATGTGGTTCAGCGATGCTGGATCCCAGAATCAAAGTAAATTTCAGTTTGTGTGTGTTGGGCTGAGGAAAATGCCAACAACTTCTATTGAAGTGGAATACAGTAATATTCTCAATTATCTGCAAAAAAAAAACACTTAAGACCCTTGAGCAAATAAGGACAAATTAGAAAAAGGTACAAGGGGAACATTTTGCTTTCCTGGTTCGACTCCACTTGTCCCCTTAGACGGAAGAGTCACTGCAGATCAATCCAAAGTCATTCTGACTGATCACCTTTATGCTATGATGAATCATTTTATCTTGATAGGAGTGATATCTTCCAGGATGACGATGTCCAGATCTATAGGGCACAAGTCGAGTCAGGTAGCGTTTCACAAGATTTGTCGTCCATCTATGTAGCACAGATTTATAGTTCAGATGTACATTAATTCAGTGTTGATGAGACCATCTGACAGAGAGGAAATAGAGAGAGAAAGTATGAATTGGAAAAGTACAGTTGAGCTTCTCTCTTTCTCAGTACAGTTTACTATAGATTACTTTAGCAAACATCAATTCAAAATTTACTAAGACTGAAGAGAATTAAAATATTTTGGATTACATGTATTGAATATATAGTCCATATTATTTGGATATATATATATAGTCGATCTCATGCAAATTTCATTTGCTATTGATTTTTATATGATTATAGAGACATTAAGCACTACTCACTGTACATATTGCTGCACTGGTGGAAGGTGATGAAACCATGTGATGTTGTGGCTGTTTTTGCTTTATTTATGCACCTCTCTCTCTCTCTCTCTCTTTCTCTGTCATCCAAAGACCTACNATGTTGTGGCTGTTTTTGCTTTATTTATGCACCTCTCTCTCTCTCTCTCTTTCTCTGTCATCCAAAGACCTACAGCTGCTTCTCTCGCAGCTGTGATTCATTGCAACACAGAGAGGGCTGTCAGGACACAGAAATACACACACACACACACACACACACACACACTTTCCTCCTATACTTATAAGAACTAAGACACTCATTTAATCTGAAACTTCATCTTAAACCTCAAAGACAAATTTATACCTTCATATGTTGTTAAAACACAGCCAATTTGGTATTTTTGATATTGAATTTGAATAATGTTACATGAAACTATCTTCATATTTCTATTGCAAATATACTCTAACTCATTGTACTGTAAACAAATATCCAGAGATAATCCAAAATTCATGCCTATTATGGGAACAGTGATTTATAACAGTGTTAGAGTAAACATTTATGCAATTTTCCTATATTAAGACTTTGGGTTGAGTTATGAAAAAAATATATCTTTCCTTTCATTCGTGTTTATTTCCCTGGGTACATTTTCCCAGGCTGTATTCAACTGATGAACTATCCTTGGCACAAATTAACCCAGCTTGGTACTTTATAATGGAGTGTTTGAAAAATAAAAAAGGAAGTGCAGCGGACAGTTCTGCCAACATTTCTCAGAGACAAAGCAGTTCTCTCATTGGTTGAGAATCCAATGTTAGTATGCAGAACCTATAGAAGTGATGAAGTGATGCAGCTTTCTGTTTTTAATGTTTGCATGAGAAAATGCTTGTCATTGTACAGCCTTCAGATGTCCTATAAAAGTGTTTTATTCAATTCCTCTCTCTCTCTTTGTCTCTCTCACAGAGTGAAAGAGATCATCAGCATCCCTGGAGAGCATCCCTGCACAGTCACAAGATGACCCTGGCAGGTAAATGCAGCAACAGCAAAAACTGTTCCACTCCCTTTCCCTTTACTAAAGATGAGTCCGTAGGAGGAATTAGTTTAGTGTTTCTCTTCATATATCGAAGCAAGAAATAAATTACAGATAGTAAAAAGCACAAACATAATGAGACGTAATGAAAATGACGGGTCACAGTCACTGTAAAGGAGAATAACATCATCAGTCCTTGAGTGCTGGATCATCAGTCAATTTGAGCCGAGTCAACACAATGTCAAGCTAAAAGAAGGGTGTGTGTGTGTGTGTGTGTGTGTGTGTGTGTCTTCAGCGTACAAAGAAAAGGTGAAAGAGCTCCCCCTGGTGTCTCTGTTCTGCTCCTGCCTGAACCCACAGACTGCAGAAAAACCCATGTACAAGGCAGAAGGTAAGAAAAATTAAATCTAGATTTTTTTTTCTTTAAAGTTTACATGATTAATGATGAGTATGTTGCATTTTAATTACCACTGTGTCTTAAAACCATTAAAATACAATACATATGCTTTTAAAGCCCCTCCACACCCAAAGTAAACCAACACAGGTTTTCTTTCTGGCTGATTAGATGAATTTAAAGAGTCTAATCAGCCTGACTGAAAACACCTGTGAAGGTGTCTCTCTCTCTCTCTCTCTCTCTCTCTCTCTCTCTCTCTCTCTCTCATTCACACACATTCCACATTGCAAGAACAGTATTTTGACATCCACAAATTCCTTGCAGTCTTTCACAAAGCATAACACCAACATCTACATGCCTTATCCCAACCCTTAGCCTGATTTGAACATTATCTGCATTCTAACCTTAATCCTAAAACCAAATCTAGACCCTAGCTGAACAAATTGCTAATCTTTTGGGGAGTTGATCATTCTCATAACTGGAGGTTTGTCTCCTCACAGTGAAACAGACACACATGGTTTGGTAATGTTATCCAGGTGGAACTGGAACATAAGAGTTTAAAACATTTAAAATCACACAAGAGCAAAATATCAGGTTAAGTGTGAAAAATGTCAGTGTCATCACTCAGAGCAGCCATTTTATTGTCAAATCATGTAAAATTAACAGACTGCGTGGTCAGTTTTTGAAATGATCTGTGCTTCTGCTATGCTCCTTCATTCTGCAAGAGTAAAATGAGAAACCGGAAAAATGCAGCAGAGCCGAGTTTGTGGGAGGCCTGCACACTTGCTTTGACATTTTTTATGTTCCTTTTATTTGTCCTGTCTCAGAGACAACAACCCACGGTGCTAGTTACTGACACACAGACTAAACACAACCTCCCACACAGTCCAAACACACAGTTAGGTATGCAGTAGGACCAGAGAACAGACAAAAGCAACTTTGGTGTGCAATTAATTTCTAAAGCTGGATTTATACAGGGTTAGCAAGAGGTCATGCTATCTTTTGACCTTATTTAAAATCAGAAGAAATTCGAGAGATGGCTAAAGGCTAACCATAAAAAATAAAAAAAAATCCACTTTAACCATTGTAATATCCATTCATTGAAACATGGTTTTAAAAAATCTATTGGTGATGTAGTTTATATTTTATGGTTCCAAATTTTCTTAATCCAGTGGCTAAATTGCAATCTAATCAGGGAGGATATACACCTGGAATGCCAGGTGAATGCAATTAAATGAAATTAGATTTCAAGTGAAATAGATAGCAAGCAGTAAAATGGGTTCTGGTGAAAGTAAAATGCTGTTCCAGACCAGTTGTTTTGCATGAACGTGAACTCTGAAGAGTCAGCAATAACCCTGAAAAATTGTGAATAACTTTTAATTGTTGGGGTAAACTCCTGAAATCCTGAAAAGTCAGAAATATCTCCACAAAAACTGGGAATAACACCAAAAAGTCAAGTCTGCGAAAGAAAAAAGAAAAAAAAAAAACTGAAACACTTCAAATAAGCATGAAAATCAGAAATAATTTTCAAGTCTTGAACAAATCTGAAAATACAGAATAACTCTAAAAACTGCTGGAAATTTCCTAGAAAAGCTGACAATGACCATGAAAAAAAAAATCAAGAATAAACACTAAAATACCAAAATCGATACCAACTTATGTATAAATTTAAAAGGTCTGAAAGAACCTTGAAAGGACTGAAATGTTGCTTTACAGTTGGAATAAAGATGTAAAATCAGGAATATATCTGAACTTTCCAAAATTATTCTTCATATTTTTTTTAGACTAATATGCATGGAAAGTCATTGTCATTCTAAGTTGAGTTAAATGAGGCATGCTGAGGTAACATTGTAAAAGTGTATTCCAGCATTTCAGCACATAATAACTCCTGGGATTCTCTTTACATCACAGACTGATGATTTACAACAGCATGTGTGTAACAGATTTTCCCTGCAATAAAACGTAGTCGTAAATAAATAATCTACACATGGACCTGATCCATCACAGATGCAGTGGACCTGGGCTGGTGTGTCATCAAAGACGTGGAGGTGATTGAGCTGAACAAGCGGGCATCAGGCCAGGCCTTCGAGGTCATCCTCAAGCCCCCGTCCTTTGACGGTGTGCCAGACCTCAACACTTCCATGCCGCAACGCCGTGACCCATCCCTGGAGGAGATCCAAAAGAAACTGGAGGCTGCTGAGGAGAGGCGGAAGGTGAGGCATGGAGGAGAAATGTGACAATTATCTTTGTACACAGAATGATAATCAGTTCAAGTGTGGGGAAACGTAAAATGGATAAGATGTGAGACAGGATGGCTTTTCAAAGGGAGGGAGAACGGGAAATCAGGAGAGGATAAAAAGAGGGACATCAAAGTGTAGGGAAGGGTAATCATGCAAGGACACACACAAAGGCTCATATTCATCAAGAAAAGAGGATCGTGAAGTGAGGCAGAGGAAGGCAGAGATGAAAGGTGAGGAGAGAGAAATTATAGCTGCATGGCCCAGTGTTTATGCAATGTATCCTGTAATGGAAAGGACAAACATCTGCAATGTCTAATGGAAATTTGGAAACAATGTGTCCATGAGGTGACAGATTCACTCGCAGACATCCTAATCATAGACACCCTGTCGCTGAATCTTTTTTGAGTGGGTGTGCTTTTTATGGAGGTGTACAAACTGCAGATAGACATGCTTGCAGTAAATGTGTCTTGAAAGATGTGGGTATTACAGAATTTTTTTTAAAAAATCCTTTCACAGAGACAAAGGGTTGGCATCAGGGTTCAGGCTCTTCTCTGTCCTCCATCCTGTAATGCACATTCTTCAAACACACCGCTCTCCCCTTCACCTGCTGAATCTATTTGCATCCATCTCTATTGCCCCCTAGTGCCAGGAGGCTGAGCTGCTGAAGCACCTGGCAGAAAAGAGGGAACATGAGCGTGAGGTCATCCAGAAGGCCTTTGAGGAGAACAACAACTTCATCAAGAATGCCAAGGAGAAGCTGGAGCAGAAGATGGAGGCCAACAAGGAGAACAGGGAGGCCCTGCTGGCTGCCATGCTGGAGAGGCTGCAGGAGAAGGTACCATCCAGTTGATCTATTCATCCTCAAGCCATTCTAGACAGCTCTTACTGTGCTTTTGTGGAGGTTTCTACAGTGCATTTCTCCACTCATAATATACTTTGACATTGCTATGAAAGGCTATTGGTAATGTATTTTGCATTTTTTCCAACTGTGAACAATCACACAGACACTTCATTGTTCTTGTCTGGAAACTCTGAATCTTTTACAAGCACTATTCTTATTGCTCTTTCCACCCACGTCTACTTTAATCCAAACAATCCTCATTCCAGTTCTCAGAAGAGGAGAATTTCTGGAAAATGGAGAAAATTATCAACTGGAAAATGACATAACTAGCAAAACTCTGGTGAACTCTAGTCATAAAGCACATTCTTCAAACTCTAAACTTGTGTGGCTTATCTGTGGAACACATGTTCAACAATATCATGCAGCAGTTCAGACAGGAAATTATATTTTTCTTTCTGGCTCAGAATCTCATCTAGCAGAGATTTTGAGGTAATAATAATGATCAGAAGTCAGAATCCTTTCTTCTACTCTACCTCTTTCTGTTATTTCAGTAAATGAGGGCAAATAAGGTCTGCCTGCTGTGAAAATTTTAATCTCATAAACAAGGCTTGAAAGTCAAAAGACTCTGGATGATGATCATGAATATTACATAAGATACAAAACAGTTTTAGATTGTACCACTGTTTATCATTCTTCTGTTCTCTTATTCTGTTGGCATTTCTGAGAATTTCCTCCTTATTACTGGTAAAATAATGAATGCAAATGATACAGATGTTTCTATGTGTGTCTGACAGGACAAACACGCAGAAGAGGTGAGGAAGAACAAGGAAATGAAGGAGGAAGCCTGCCGGTAGATGAGTGAAGTGATGGAATAGAGAAGGAGATGAAGAAAAAAAGGGGAAATGAAAACAGCGCAAGAAATAAAAGAACTCAAAAACAACTTAAACAAGGGGAAAAGGCAAGTTTTCATATTTGATGTATGCTGTAATGATTCTGAACAAGCTGTACAACTCGATGTTGAAATTCAGAAATAAATCCTTTTTTCTCTTTTTTCTAAGGAGGGTGGGTGGNTATTGGTGTCAAAATGAAAAGATTAATTTCAAAACTCACAAAGGAGTTTAGGGACTATGGCTGGATTGAAGTAGGAGGAAGTAAAGTTTTAGATTACAGCTCAGAAAGCAACAAATGCTAATAGCTCGCATGGTACATTAGCACCATCTTACCAAACAACAAAATGAGTCATGCTGAGCTCTGTCTTTCTCTGTAAAGGTATCATTGAATTCATCACGTTAAAGCTATTAGGGGCCAGTTTGGCAGCAAAACAGCCCATTAGTCTAATTTCAGTTTAATTATGGAGAAGGGAGCTGTAATCTAAAACCAGTAGGATGATTTTTTTATGTGTGTAATGAAGAGTTGAAAGAAGATTTGGTAGACACACAGATCTAGTTAGAAGACCTCTTTAGTCCAAACCAGGAGCCTTTCTTTTACACAGTAGCTTAAAGTCAACTCACACAATCATACACACACAGAAGCTTAAGCTGTCTAATAAAAAATAAAAATTGATTTCCTTTAGGTCCATTGCTTCTGCTTCTTTGCTCTATCTGGGGACATCCGTGTGTTCTTCGCTAAATGGTTTCTGAATGTAAAATGAAGAATCTTAAAAGCTTGGAAACCAAGGAGCTCTGCTGTATTCTGTCATTTTCAGGCTCTCTGTGAACTTTTAGATCATTAACTGTAGTGTAATTGTAGATCAGTGACATGCATTCGACTCTTAGATTTAGAGCACTGATTGCACTCTTATTTCATTAAGCACAACTCAAAAGCACATATGCATTCATGTCGTACAATGAATATATACAGTATAAACAACAATAACATCACAAAGAGATGAAAACTGAAATGACACAGGGTTGGATAATGGATCAGTTTGGTTTGAGAAGATCGAGAGAATCTGAACAAAATGTCCACAAAAAGAGGAAACATAAGGGTGAAATTTGCTTGGTGAAAGTTGTTGAGTCATACTGACTTAATTACGGTAAAATGTCTAAAAAGTTTGCACTGTAAGCGATAAGGGGTTTGTACTTGCTGTAACTGTGTGTCGCTGTATGTCTTCAAGGCTGGATCGATTGTATATTTGGCATGGTCAGTAAACGGCTTGATTGAACTCACTTCTTCGCTCTGGTTCTCATAATTTCTCATATTACATTTCATTTATATAGCCTGGTATGTACATATAAAACACACACATAATAATATACGTCCTCACAGACACAAACATGCAATGCAAAATTAGGCTCAGATTTTGGCGGTATTTACCATATTCACAAATGTGAAATACAAGCAGAGAAGAAAGCAAAAGAAAATAGCTTTCTCGGGAAACACTTAAGTCAGTTGTTCAACAAAATGAAGGAAGGATTTTTCATGCCTCAGATAACCAAGAAACTGAAGATTTCATACAAAGGTGTCCACCATTTGAAAAAGGGCAAAATGGATTTAATCAAGACAGGAAAAGAAGCAGAAGGCCCAGATGAACAACTGCTCAAGAGTCTGTAGCAGGGATCTCCAAATAACGGCCTGGGGGCTGGATATGGCTCGCAGGTCCTATCTATCAGACCCTCGGATGACTTCTCAATTTAAAATAATAAAAAATAAAAATTTTCACCTACATAGCTAGTTCTAGTGTGCGCAAGATTGGTACACACCATTGAGTATATAAACCATTTAATCTTGCAACAGACAGTTAAAAAAAAAGAAAATTATAAAATTGTTTTCCTTTATTACCACCACCCATCAGCAGAGGGTGCTTGCTCATTATTACATCTGAAGCTGCTGCGAGCCAGCAAAGCTTTAGGTTTGCTTAGCGTTTTGGCCCTTGGCTTGGCATGCCTGACATAATTTGGTCCTTGGGGAAAACTAATTGGGGAACCCTGGTCTGTAGTTTGAGAAACAGATGTCTTACAGATCCTCAGTTGGCTGCTTCCTTAGATAGCGCACACCAAATACCAGTGTCATCTGCAACAGTGAAAAGACTACTCTGGGGTTGTGTGGATTTGTAGAGTGCAAATATGCAGCAATCAAATGGGCTGGAATAATATGAAGAGTTCTGTTGCAAAAGCAGATAACATCAGTTCTGATAAAATTTCAGTCATATGTTTTATTTTATATTCCAAATAATATCAAACTGTGCATGACTTATATTTTGTTAATTTATTTCAATTTTGGGATTTTAACCAAACATCATTTTGTTAAATTTAAAGAATATTATTTAAATTAAAACATATATATATTGCTTATATTTTTTGCTTATATTTTTTGAGATCAAAACATAATAGAATTATCATTATTTTATTAGCATGTATTACATTTCATGTACTTCACAATAAAAAAAAAGGAGAAAAGATTATCAGGAAAATGTGTGTAATAAAAACTGTAAAATGTCAGAGAAATGACACAATATAATAACATACGCATACAACATTTATATTAAAATTCAATGCATTAATATTATTTCCAACAGCTCAAGCAAACACAAATATTTTAAAGACTCAACTGAGAGAATGCAAATATTCCCAGCTGAATTATATAATAATACAAATCATCCTACATTCATTCAGCACTGGATTAAGTTAGAGAGTAATAACACAATTTTTTTTTTTTTTTTAAATGGTGCTGTTACTGCTGCGGTATGAGACTGGGCCTCACGCAAGTACAACCCACTGTGATCACCTCTGTCCCCAATCTGAAGTCATACTTGTACTTCTTCCTTCCTCCTTTGATGTTATTCCTCCTTTGTCTTTGGACTCTGGAATAAGACAATAACCCCAAAGGTATATGATTATCTTCTTTTCTCGGTCAAACACTAAAGGTCTTTGTGATTTTAAATCTGAACTCACTTATGGAGGACAAGGACTTGGTAGTAGATAGGTTTGGCCTCCAGGGCCATGTCCTCTCCTCCTCCCTGGGGGTTCAGACAGCTGGAGGACAGGCACTGAGCATGGGAGATCCGCCTGGGCAACCGGGTCTCATCACAGGAGTCTCTGGAGAGAGAGAGAGAGAGAGAGAGAGAGAGATGATGATNACCGGGTCTCATCACAGGAGTCTCTGGAGAGAGAGAGAGAGAGAGAGAGAGAGAGATGATGATGATGATGATGATGATGATGACCTCATCAGTGAACAATTAAGCGTTCTGATTAGTTCCCCATATGATAAAAGAAGTAATATGATTTTTTTTTTTTTGCANTTTTTTTTTTTTTTTTTTTTTTTTTTTTTTTGTGGGATTCTTGGCTGGAAAGCATAAAGGTAGTCCATGAGATCTATTCACCTGTAAGTCCACGGTGACAGAGACATGTTGGCGATGGTTGAAGCAGACATGCTGGCGATTTGAGGATGCAGCGTGCCATCCAGGATCAGTCTCACCATTTGGCTTTTCTGTCCAGTCTCTTGCTCCAACTTCATAAAAACTGACTGGCCTTTTCTGTTAGCATGCAGCAACATGGCCAGGCTCAACACCAATAACGCTCTCATCATCTGAACACAAGAAACAAGGCACAGCCGGATCAGTTTTAAGCCACAAAAACAAACAGGGACTCGGGATTTTTGTTTTGTTTTTTAACACGGTAAATGAGGAAAAATATTCAAGTTCTGCTCTTTTTTTCTAGTTCTTTGTATTGTCTCCCTAATTTAACACATCAAAACAGTTCACATTATGTCATATTAATATTCATAAGTATTGTTAACAAGAATTAAAGTGGCTCAACTCACCATGAGCATGATTCTGTAGTGTTGCCTGCAGAGGGAAACTTTCCTGTGAAACACTCTTCTGGTGTGTGGCTGTTTATATGCAGGCAGGCTGTGTCAGTGTGCGTTCGCAGAGTCTGTACTGCATTTCCGCTTAACTGTTAAAGATACACATTTGATCAGTGAACATGATAACATTTTTGTCTGTGTGGTTACTGTTCTATCTCCATCAACACTTCCATCTTTCTCTGTGAATTTGTTTGCTTTCTGTCAGAACATGGCAAAATGTTTTGTGGTCAATATACCAAGGGAATAAGACTTGAAAAAGCTTTTTTTGACAAAGATGAAAGTGATAATGTGATTATCCGGTCCTTTCTTAATTTTACTTTCAGAAATACAGCCCAATGCTGTCCATTTGTTAACTGGCTGTAATTTAACACTCCAGCCTCATGTTTGAAAAGGACCCAAGTCACTTTTCCATTAAAGCAGCACTAGCAATTTTACTAGGTAGGACCTCGTAACATTTATGTAACTCATCCTTCACAACACAAGTGTGAATAAATGTAGTCACTTTGCCAACAAAAGCATGCACAAGATTACTCTGCGCCCTGACATTAACATGTTTTTGTGTATGGCAAACAATAAAATGACTGGAAATGAGTCTGATGCCAAAATTAGACAACTCTCCAAACAAGCTGAAGACCAGATAAGCAGAAAGCTAATCAGCCCCATGACAAAAGTCATTGTGTAACTGGTTCTCACTCGCCATGGTGCTTTAAACAGTCTCTCACCCTGTATATTATATGTAATTTCCTGCGTGCCAGGCAGATGCCAAATATCATGCAAGAATTGCACCTTTTCCATAAAGGCCCTGGCATGTTTGAACAGAGCCTTTATGGCACTTTGCTGTTATGAGACCAATGTTGGTCAAAAGCAGATAGGTGATGCCAGCAATTTAACAGATTCCATGTCTGCAAGGGGCTAAAGTTAGTTGTTTTACTTGACCCCATTTTGACTCTTTGTACATCAAAGCAATACTTTAGATGACACCTCTATACATCTGACTTGTTGCATCCTTGACAAGGTGTCAAAATGCATCACCTTTGAACTTATCTGATGTGGTAACAGCACACTATTGTCACTTCCATGGCAGCGAAGAAGAACTAACTGATCTAAAACAAGGAGAAGACAACATGAATAGGAATAGAATATGAGTTGTCCAGCTCAAGAGTTAAAAATGTATCAAGATCCAAAGCAAAGCATGGGAAATTTTATTAATTTCTGCTCAGCTAAAGTGCAAATAATGAATTTGATATGCTTTCTACAGTAAATTTTCTGCAAACATCAGATCAGTGTGAGTTAAGCCTGCAGAGACAACCAAATGAGACCCATTTCTAATTGTATTTTACAATAAAAATTCTGTGGTGTTGCATTCATTTTCCCCGCAGTTACATCAGACATTTCACCTTCAGTTTCATCCTGTTGTGAAATAATAGCAAATGATGCTGCATCTTTAACAAACTCATCAAGGTTTCTATTTACATTTTGAACTTGCTCGTCGTTTAGAAACACACATATTATAGTGGCTTCACCTGCAGACTGACAACCCACTGAGAAATGTAGGTCACAGACATGCTGACAGAGGTTCTGGTAATTAATCAGCACAAACATTCAAACAATGTGATAGCATCTTCCCTCGTAATGCATCGTATGACTCATCATCACGTAGGATTCCAGTGACCTACTAACTGGTGCACAACAGGGGTGCATGTGTAACAAAGGAGAGATAAACATATTTCACCACTGACCTGTTTACATAATCTATATCACATATCAATTTGGGAGAATGGATGCAAGAAATTGATTGATGACGTTGATCATCCAAAATTAATTATGTAGAAGATTAGAAACTGAGATAACAATGACAAAGAGCTGAATTGGGCCTGGGTAACCTTTCTGTCTGAAGCTTATGACATTCACAGTCCTGCATCCCAGCACTTCACAATTGATTTTAGATTCATTTGAAACCAAAAGCCATTTTGTGAGCATTTTAATCAATAGCACCTGCATATATTTTTCACATGAGCAGCCTCGGTAGCAAACCTGCCATAGATTGCAGTTTTAATGTAGGCATGGATTGTTTCAACTCTGCAAAATAAAAAAAAAAAGGAATGGACCAAGGTGGTTTCTCTTCTGTAGAAAAAATTCAACAGCCTGATGAATGCATCCTGCTTTTAACCTTTCCAGTAAAGAATTAGCTTAGTCCTTCCCTCTCTTCTGATTTAATTTTAATATTCAAGGATAATTTCCTTTGATGGTTACTGGCGTCCTCCACCAGCCTGTTACATATATAACAGTCAGCAGTGTTATTTCTCAAAGGTGGTGTTTGACTTCGTACAAGCACCAAGAATTCAAATTCAAGATCATTTAGTCCTCACCAGCATTTCTCCTTCTCCTAATCAATAATCAGTTACTTGATTAAAGAGACACAACCCTAAACTGCAGAGCCACACTTAATCATCCTGCAAAATAAAAATGAAACTAATATGATCATAGTTGAAAAGACAGGTGGGAAGCAAATGTAGGTTGTTGCATTTACACTGGAGGTAATGAGTCAAGACGTGGGTGTCAAAAGTTTCAGGCGTCATATGTTCTGGATGATGGTTGCAGCGGTTGCTGGTTCCTCACCAATGCTGGCGGATAACTCGAGCAGCTCTGGGTCTTATCTGCTTTCTGATCTGAGCTTCAGGTAGATATAATCTGAGACCAGTCTCTGTCTAAGAATTCTGAAAGTGGGTACAAAGATGCTGTATCAACACTTAATGTTGCACTCAGGATAACGATCAGATTAAACACAGATGCAGAGCAGTTCAGGATAAAAAGAGTTTGAGGAGGGAGAAAGGTGTTGATCCCGTGAACCTCCTCTGAGCAAACCAAAACTTGTAAGACCAGATTCAGACCACACAACTTCAGAAATCTCAAAGTCTCTGAACCGCTCAAACTACACAACAATCTTTTCCTGTAATCTTAACTCTGGACAATGTTGTAAACAAGTTGCAGAAATTGTGAGATCTATCACATGGGAGAAGATGACTGACGTCTGAAATCTGTATTCCCGAAACATCACGAAGTAAGAAGTTCAAACATGCAAGAAAGCATATTTATTTTCCCAGTATGGACCCAATTAAGCAGAAGCCGCTCACTGTTCAAGTAATATGTGCATTATTTTGTGCAGGAAAGAAAAAGAGATGGAAAGTGAGATCTGCTCAAACTACAAGAGATTTTGATGTGGCATCAGAGGCAGCTCCAAGACCGGATAAGGATGCGTCTCTGAACCGCTCAGACATGATGAATACGAGGAGCGACCAGGTTTTGTTGCACATCAGAAAAGTTTGTCTGCAACTGCAAAATCTGAGCTCAAATCGTGTAGCCTCAACTTGGCATAATGGACCATAACAGCCTTGCATGTCTGAGCCACCAGTATGGTCCTTTAAGTACCACCTAAGCAACAAGCCAACAGCTTTAAGACAAACCAAAGAAAACCTCATGTGCTTTACTTAAAGTGAAAATTTAGAGGATGTACATGACTATTTGATGTTTACATTGAACAGAATGAGTTATTTGGTGTACCCCCATGGGGCACTTCAAGTACCACCAATGGTACACGCACCACAGCTTGAGAACCACCGGCCTACACAAACACAGCCACACAAAAAGGAAAAGCCTTACCACTTAACAACACAATTTGTGGGAAATTTACAGTTTCACAGCATCATGTCTGAGGTATGATACAGCGATGGTAGATTCTAAAAATGAAAAAAATCTTGGAGATGCAGCACAGGTTTACCAACATTAAACTGGCAGTGATTTCTCCCACAAGATATGTAGCTACCATACATACCAAATATAAAACCGTTTAAGATGGTGTGTTGTAACAATACAGGAAACCAAGATTCCACTGTAGTATATCAAACATGAAGTTTTTATTTGTTTTAACTACAGTAACAATGATCAAACTTCTCCCCATCAAACTATATACAAAGTGAAGCAAATGTTGGTAATGCTGCTTTATTGTATCCTTGTGGTATAATTAAAGCCAAATATTTGGAAATACACATTAATCATTCATTGCTTGATCAAAGCTGTACTAGCAAACTACAGCATCCTCTTAATACACTATTGTACGTATGCTTACAATAATCTGTCAATACACTGGCTTGTCATTATAAAGCAGCATTACCAACGTTAAATACAACCATTAGTGCAGAAAGAATCACAGCAACATTTTTCCACTTGAGATTATAATAGTTTTTCCTACAAACAAGCTGATCATCCAATCTCTACAACAGCATCATCAGCATAAACCTTTTAAGTGATTAATGCAAACACAGGGGAAAGGTCTCACTGAATATCATCAAGTTATCTTCAGACTTCATTTTGCTTTAATTTCAAACATAAGCACGTTCATCTCTAAATCACTGTTTCCTTCAAGTCCATGTAAATGAGCTCAGAAAGGGTAAAGAAACAGTCTTCCTCCCTCAGATGAGGAAGATGATGTCATCAGCCACCATGACTTGGTTGTCATCCTGCATGCGAGCTAAAGCAGCGCGAACCTCGGCCTCAGTGAATGGCTGCTGGCGCTGCTTGTTGATGTCGTCCATCAGGGACGGCATCTTCACCGACTGAGCGTGGGACGACTGGAACACCGTAAACAGGGAGGACTTGAATTCCTTCAGCCTGGTGGAGGAGGAAGAGAGATTTGGTTTTATTACATCTCAACTTGAATTAGTCTTTATCACTTTTTGTTTTAGATTCTTTGTAGTTTGACTTGGGGGTCAAATGATCACTTTAAACAATAGTAGCATTAACAATAGTAGGCAGTAACTCACTACTATTAGGTGGTACTAATAGTAGGCAGTAACTCACCTGTCTGCAGAAAGATCAGCCGATGATTCAGAGGCGGAGGCGTCCATGGGCTCTTCTTCATCACACTGTGGTTTGGTTGGCTTGGGGGTGCCAGCCTGAACTAAATGGATAAAAAGAAAGAAAGAAAGAAAGAAAAAAAAAAAAACTACGCAACCAGAACAAAGAAGGATAACAAATCCATGCCTCTTGCCTGTTGTATGCAGAAGACTTTCTCAGACTATCAGAGCAGATTAAAGCAGAAACAGAAAGTTGTTCTTACTCTCAGGGATCTCCTGGTCTTCAGTGAAGTCATACGGGCTGTAAGGCTCGCTGCTCTGGGAACCGCGGCGACCCCTGCAGGACAAACAGAGAAACAATTCTCAAGACTCACCATCTGATCAACAGCTCTGTGCAAAAAAAAAAAAAAAAAAAAATTAAATTGCTGTTAACTGCAACTGACATTCATATCTGGTTACCTCTTCCTCATAGATCGCTGTGAACGCTGAGTGGCTGCTTCTTCCTCCTCTTCATCCTCCGAGCTGGAGTCATGCTCCTTTCTCGAACGTTTCTTCTCTTTCTCCAGAACCTGCAAAGAGTCACAGACAATGCAAAATTGACTTTTTTTTTTTAAAACATACCACTGCAGGAATCGTGATTGGCCTTTAGTTATTATGTGTCATTATGTTTGGGGAAACCTTCAAATTAAAATTATTTTATTGCTTTTTGCATCTCAGTTTGTCATACCTGTTGCAGTGACACAAGACTATTCAGTATTTGCAATACAATAGCACACATTTCCATGCTGTCCACTTAATATTATAATAAATTTTTGGGGTTTACTGAATTTAATTATGCTGTGATTTACTTTGTCTTTTTTTTTTTTATCAATCATTCTGTTGCAGGGGCAGAAGACAGTTTTATTTCTTCCCACACGTTCAAGGAAAAAAGCCACGAGTGCTCCCCACAAGTGTTCATCACATTGGTGAGCACTAAAGCTTTATCTTTTGTGTCTCAAAAAGAAGCCATTAAATACATAAGTCACGGAGCCTCGCTGCTTGCAGAACAAGCCATTAACATGTCTGCAGCTTTTATGGGCAAAGTGGGAAATTTGAGGGGAAGAGATAATCTGCACGATGGATCTCGTTTTACACTCTGTGCCACTCCAGGAGTTTTATGATTCCGACACTATTGGCAAATGTGCAGAGGAATTCCAAATACGTTTCCTCTCAGAGATAATCGTACACACCTTTTTAAAGTAGGCGAACTGGACCAGCTCCACAGCAACCTCAGAGTCTTCCAGCTCCACAGCTTTGCTCATGCGGGCCTTGGCGTGCGCAGTGGACAGACGGATCAGAGTCTCCAACGTACGAGCTGTCACTGGAGATGTCTAATGAGGCGGAGAGGAGGAAAAGATCAGGGAAACCGCCAATAACGTCTGCCCGTTTCATTTTGAAATTGCTGAATGAGCAGTTTGTCATATACTCTCTCGTGCAACCGTGCGTTCCTGCTTACTCTGGCGATATCGGCACCAAGCTGCTCCTGGCTCCGAAGCCGCGAGTATTCTTCTGCGATGTGATTGGCTGCCTCCTGGGTCAGCACGGGGGTCACGGACTTGGCAATGTGAATGTATTTTCTCATAAACTCCTTACTCACAATCTTCTCCCTTTAAATGTCAAAGCAACATTTTCCAATCAATACTATGCATTCAGTTTCAGACTTTTAAAACTGTCTTTTTATTTCATGGAAATTGAAAGATGAGCAGAATCTAAAACGATTCTGGTCTGGGTGTGCATTTTAGATCAGATTATTAAAAGAAAAGCTGTACTTCCACCCCACAGCAGATACTGTTTATATACCTCTTTCTCTTGCTCCCATGCAACAGGTTATTGTGTTTCTCATAAATCTGCAGCTCCTCCTGGTTTTCCGTCACTGCGTCTGGATCTTCTGTAGCCAGAACGTCCACGGTCCCACCCAAAGTCATGGCTGTAGCAGAAAAACAAGCATGGGCTGCAGCAGAAGCGGGACAGCAAACATATTTTGTCCAGATCTTGTTTGGATGGTGCACAATACCTGTTCCCTCTGGCTCACGGGGGTCACGGTAGCGATGCATCCTCAGCACGTGGTCTGAAATCTCCCGGTCCTGTTCTGGGTCCATCTGATCCAGCACAATGAAGAGGAGGTCAAAACGTGACAGCAGGGAGTCCTGGAGGCCGATGTTCTCCATGGGGGTCTTATACTGATCATACTGCGGAAGAAGAAAAGAGTGAGGTTAGCGCAATCGTGCATGAGTGAAACATCAGTGCTCAAATGACTGCAACATTTCTTATTTGCACAGTCGAAAGCAGCAACCACATTCACCCCACTCACCCTCCCGTATACAGGGTTGGCGGCTGCCAACACAGAGCAGCGGGCGTTGAGGCGGGCATGGATGCCCGCCTTGGCGATGGTGACGCGGCCCTGCTCCATCACTTCGTGGATGGCCGTGCGGTCCATGTCAGACATCTTGTCAAACTCGTCGATGCACACCACGCCGCGGTCACCCAGCACCATGGCGCCCGCCTCTAGGCGACGCTCACCTTGTGGAGAAAAGGTCAATGTGATGCAAGATGCTTGGCTGCTGCTCATATAGTATCAAGTGTTTTCTGGATGAAATCAAAATTCTGTTGTTCAGATGTAAAATAGCCGCTCCACTCAGCATGGAAACCCTGGAGCACCGCGTGTGTTTGTGTCTTTGAGAGTGTGTTGTACCTGTCTCCTGATCAGTGGTGACCGCAGCAGTCAGACCCACTCCAGACGAGCCTCGCCCGGTAGTGGGTATCGCTCTGGGTGCTGTATGTAGTACGTAACGCAGCAGCTGGGACTTAGCTACTGATGGGTCACCTAGAACAGAAGAAAGCATGAACAGACAACATCTTTTCATTTTAATCCTAGCTAATAAAACCAAATGAGCAAATAAACAAGAAAGCTCCAATACCAATGAGCAGGATATTGATGTCTCCTCGGATGCGTGACCCGTTTTCCAGAACCTTCTCCACACCTCCCAACAACATGCACAGGATGGCCTTCTTGATGTACTCATGGCCGTGGATACTGGGAGCCATTGAGCGAGCCAGCTGATCAAACACATCCTAAGAAAAAACAAACAAACAAACAAACAAACAAACAAAAAAAAAAAAAAAAAAAAAAAAAAACACAGGAAGTTTTTAGTTTTTCATTTAGTTAATGATTTAGGTTTGCAGTTTCCCTCCAACGTGAGATATTTACAATGGAGCGAGATTGGCTGAAGTTCCTGATTTTAGCCACGTCACCAGCAGAGAAGTTTGGGGACGCCTCCTTGCTCATCTGTTTGACATGGCAGGCTATCATGATGGTCCTGAGAGAGAGGAAGGTTTAGAAGGAGTGAACATTCATTACATATTGCTGATCATCTCCCCGAATTAGGACTTAGCAGCTATAACATTGAATTCACGCGCTCTCATGCGCTGTATTCCACCTCACCTGAAGGTGCCAGAGGTGAAACCTCCCTTCTTGCCCGGCAAGCAGCGGTATGTTCCTATGAGCTGAACTCTGTCTCCTGGTTTGACTGTGTCCACCAGGTCGTTGTCCAGGATGATGTCCACAGAGCGAGGCAGCTGGCCTGCTGGTGCTTTTTCTGGCATTTCCTGAACTGTGATGGTCTGATGGTCCTTATAGATGGACAGACCAAATTCTGTCTCCAGTGGGTTGTTCTCCTCATCCTATTGATTGACAGAAAGAGAACATCCAAGATAAGACAAAGATTCTATGTGTCACATATGATGATATCATTATCAAGTTAGAGGATGTGTATGTGTAGACTAGAATAGACTATCCCTGAGCCCTTTTTTGCATTGTCACCTTGGTTGGGTAGATGGCACTGGAAGGGAAGGCGTCCAGGGAGGTCATGTCTGTGTACTTCCTCTCCATTGTCTTCTTGGTGGCCGGACAGTAGTGGACGCTACGCACCACTTTGGGACGCACCAGAGAACCTGCAGGAAGAATACGAGAGAACTGAGTTTCAATACTGTGCATGATTTTACATTAATAAATAAATTAGCATTGTAGCCTGTAGAAGCTCACATTTGGTGACAATGCCCTCCACACAGACCATGCTGCCCAGCAGACGAGAGGTGAGGGTGCGAGGGGTGATGTGCTTGGAGCCAAAGCTGCCCTCCAGGCCGATGTAGAAGTCCTCATACTGCTTGGCATAGGTGGCATCAACTGAGGCCACCAGGTCCTTCAGGGCCCGCTGGAACGCCAGCAGCTCCACAAAGGCGCTGTTCATCAGCCTGGCAGAGAAGACAGGGAGGACATTACAAACACATACCGGTAGATAGTCTTTGGGGGTTTTGTAGAAACTATATGGGCCATTCTGCTTTTGTATCGAAGAAAATTAAACACCAAACACAGCAAAACTTGACAAATCACTGAACATTTGGTTACAAATGTGTATCAATATTTACACATATAATAAAACAACTTTATTCTGTATAATGATAATCTAGACTGATATGGTTTTAACTTTAAAATATTAAAGCTAATTCATACAGAAACTTCATGCAATTTTGATGGGTAGAGAGAGGGCTAACCCCACAGGAAATATGCAGCTGGAGCTACACATACACAGCAAAACTATACTTTTCCAGAGCTAAGTAGATATTTTCTCCTTAAGTAGTGGAAATAAAGTAAATCAGTTATCATGCACTTCAACAATTCCATTATTAAGCATCTTCTTCTTGGATTATTTTGTGGTCACTCTCTCTTTTGTAACATACTTAGCAGCCCGGGCCTCATTGCGTCTCCTCAGGTCGTTAATGTTGACGATGAGCCGAGCTTTGTTGTCACTGATCATGTCTCGGACCTTGCTCTGGTAAATTCCCTGGTCTTGCTGCAGGTCACAAGGGGAAAAAAACAGTCAAAAGGTCGATCTTTGTTCGTGTTGTAACCCAATTCATTATGAATGACTTCAATAAGCTTGAGACGAAGATGCTTCACCTTGTGTCTAACGCTAAACACAGCAGCTGCATTCAAAACAGGCTAACAGTTGTTATACATGTAAGTGTCATAATAACGTGCCACATTTGCAAAACAGCATAATTAACTATCAACATATACGTTATTTGCTAATTAAAATAATTAAGTGTCTCTTTGTGTGGCCACATGGCTTTTCTTTCCTACCCCGTGTGTTTTACCAAATTAACATCATACTTACATCGTCGTCTAAGAAGTCCAGATAATCCCTCTGAGCCTCCCTCATCTCCAGGTCATCAACGACGTCGGTTGCCATTATGTAGGTTTATTTATTTTACGTTTACGAATCTAAAAAGTGCAGCCTTCAGTACACTGTTCGCTCTCCTGCCGTCAAACCACACAACTGAGGGATTTTCGCGCCACTGCGTACCGGTTAGACGTACAACGTAACATGTGATTGGACAATTCCACACGCTCTCTTTTGCATAGTCGGCTGCAAAATACAACTATCCAATAGAATCTTTGGTGTCAACGCGCGAGCCCGCCTCCTTCAACCCCAATCCCGCGAAAATGCAGCAGGAAGGGGCGGGATGTTAAACAATGAGAAAAAAAAAAAAAANAAAAAAAAAAAAAAAGCGGAAGTCAAGTAGATGCAATTTAGACAGACAATTTTCTTTGTATAGCAGATTTAATACACAAGGGAGACTCAATGTGCTTCACATAAAACATTTAAACATTAAAAAAATTTAGCAATTTGACCAGCAGATGGAGACAAATTCTGAAATTTTGTGATGATAGCAACCAAAGATTACAAAGTTCTCAATCTGAGGTTCAGAGACTCTTCAAGCTCTCACCTATCATACATAAGGACAATAAAACCCAAATGAATATTGTCCCTGGGATTAGAAAAAAAAAAAAAAAACATCTTCCTCAATAAGATGCTGTATTTTTGTTATTTCTAATGCAATCACACCTACTTCAGGCTGGTATCCTAATTATCACCAAAATAAATAAATAAATAAATAAATAAACAAACTGCCAGAAAAGAAATCCATATTTTATTTGAAAAACACCATTTAGCAGTGATAGCATATTATAAACTAGTAGCAACTGGGGTGTTCAGAACAAAAATCATGATTTAAAAAAAAAAATCATGGAACAAAAATCATATTCTTAACCTCCTTTCAATTTTACAATTTTATTCCAGTTTAGCAGAGGCTCTTATCCTTGTCCAAAAACTTCTCCACAGCTGATATTACATCATCTCACACAAGATCCGTGGGTACATCCGTGGGTAGAGCTTGTACTTGTTAATGATTTAGAAAAGACACAAAATATTGTCATTTACTTTGTCAAATTGAATTAAATGTATCTGATACATGGTAGGGTCAGTGGTAGGGAATAAAGTCATTTAAAAAACGTTCAGTCTCTGAATGATCTTTGAACATCGATGCAGTGTTCAGGATTGAACAGTAGAGGACGACATACATTCAGATTTGAACTTGCATAATAATAAAAATCAGAATAAAACGTTTCAAAAAAAAATACTATAATAAATATTATACTAATTATTGTAATGTTTGTATAAATATGTATTTGCAATAGTCACTTCAGAGTATTTTAAACAGAAACATTACAATATATCTCTCCAAGGCGACATATTACAGCACAAAAAAAAAATCAAAAACTAACCGAATAAACCTCATCACATGCGCACTAGTGAATATAGCAGGCGCAATTTAACTGTCCGTAACCTAAACATGTCATCAGAATTTGTAATAATTTTTTGTTTGCGAAAAAAAAACATAATAACTGGGCTTCTGGGCGTTTTCTGGTCATTTCAGCTCCACCCACAACTCCATCTCTCCCGGCTCTTGGATCAGTTCTGTTGTTTGTTTTAAGCGTTTTCTCCCTCAAGCCTCTTTTCTCATCATGCTGTAGAAATTTTAATCAGTGCGGTTTCTTGTACAGTAAAACCATTAGTGTAGGTTTTTTTTTTTTTTTNTTTTTTTTTTTTTTCTTAACTTTTGTAGAAGCTTATTGCGACTCAGAAGTGGAGCAACAGGTATGTTGTTGATACAAACAGGCAGGTAAAGTGATTTATTTTTTTGCATCAGAGCAGTAGAGACGCATCACATTGATAGCATCTTAACTGGTTTGTATGATTTAACGGAATAAACAGGGATGGATCTCCATAGTGTGAAGTATTTTTATTTGTGTCTGCTTTGCAACATAAAGGCTATACTTTGAATTGTATACAAATGCACTTTTTGCAGTAGATAAGATTTATTCTGCTGAATTTGAAGTGTTAAAAAGTTCAGCAAATTAAGAGTGAAACAGATTTTTCTAGGGACAAAGTTGTATGCCCTGGTTCTTCTTTAAATGAACTTATGTAGGGTTTGTCTCAGATCAACCAGTCCTAACAGCCTGTTGTTTTGGAAAGTTTACATAGATGCAGGTATTCAGGGTCAGAGGAATGGTGTTAGAGCAGTTTATATTTATGACAACAACAGTAGAGGCAACAAATGGACAGGGCGCACCCATCAGGAGGGGATACAGTGGCTGCTTTGACAAGCGGTGTATCCTCAGATGGATGGGTGTTTGTCTTGGTGCCTCCATGGGTGCTCGTTCACCTTGGTGACAACATGGTTTGCCTTCTTCTCTGTGTGTTGGGGTCATATGGGCCATAAGAGGAGGAGGATGATTACAGGTTTGTCTACATACCTATATTTCTGCAGTAAAATGACTTTTGTTAAGAGGAATGTCTCAGTTTCAGCCAAGAGACTGCGGATAAAAACAAGGTTTAAGTTAAACATGTGCTGTTATGTCTATAAAAACTTCTCCAGCATGCTGTCAACTAGTGTTAAATGTAGTTTTATTAATCTTTTCTACGTTTAATCCCACTTAGTTTGAAAGTTGATGATGTTTGATAGAAACTAGGATGGACACACAAACACACTTCACACTTCACTTTCTCTTCATCCTCTTCCACACCTTCATTTCTCCGATCCACTGTGCAGATTGTAAGCTTCATTCAAAAAATGCTTTTAGATATACATCAGCATCTACTTTTAGTTAACAATGAATGGTATCACATTGAAGAACATCATGTGTTTCTAATTGGGCAAATGAATCATGTGAAAATGGTTATTTCACCCAAATCACACAAACATGTTTTTATCCACTTAACCTCGAGGTATTTCGCCACATAGCTAGTTTTGGCTTTGTTTGTCTAGGTTTTGAGACA
Organism: Lucifuga dentata; assembly: GCA_014773175.1. Taxonomy (NCBI): domain Eukaryota; kingdom Metazoa; phylum Chordata; class Actinopteri; order Ophidiiformes; family Bythitidae; genus Lucifuga; species Lucifuga dentata. The sequence continues at coordinate 409,201 of VXCM01000834.1, forward strand.
TAGCAACACCACCCTAATACATTGGGGGTGGATGCTAATTTTATTTGTGGTGGTCAAAGCATTGCATTCTTTAATCTGACCTGTGACACACATTGCTAGGCTATTTAGAATGATTCACAGACCTCAATGTCAAGTGTCAAATGAAAACCATCCACATCTACGTATGTGATTTGGGTGACCTGAACCCTTAAAGGACCACCCAGTGATTTTTCATGTTTAAACCTAATAAATACTACCCACATCCACATGATGTTGCTGACAACCATTTTCCAGAACTTTAAACTGTATTTTAGATTTCATGTAATTTTTCTAAATACCCTAATTTTTCAAAATTAAATGTTCAGGTGATACTCATACCTTAAAATTTCAGTGATTCACCTGCTAAGATGTACGTCTGAATGTAGAAGGCACGGCCATTTTTAATTAATATGTAAAAATTGTCTTTTCTTGGTACTATATTCTCTGGCAGAAATATACATTGTCTTCTATACAGCTCTATTGGACTGGTTAAATAAAGTTACTTTGACCAAAAAAAAAAAAAAAAAAANAAAAAAAAAAAAAAAAAAGTTGTGTTTGCTGTGATGATTACTGATTTCAAGCATGTTTTAAGTCTCTACAAGTTGATTTTAATAGCATACTAGAATGAACTGAAACTAATGGCAATCTGGAAGGTAGGGAAACAATTCTAATATTTACCACTCTAGTAGTATGATTTGGAAAATGGTTGTTATGTAACATGTATACAGGTTGTATACAATATACTGGTCAAACATGCAAAACCACTGGTATGATTCTTTAAGGGTTTTTTTTTTTTTTCTTAAAAATTGCCTTATAATTCAGCTGACCGAATCTCAGATGGAAACCTTTCCCATAATTTTGGAATGAAGTCCCGCACTAATTTACTATTTTGTTTTTTCAGTTTTATCTCTCATAGGGTGTTCTGACCATCAGTCCTCCTCCATTTTTACTTAATCCTTCCACCTCCTCATCCTCACCTTTATCCATCATCCAGCAATGTCTGCTGACATTCTGCAACGGCTCAGCACCTTGACCCTCAGCATCAAGCACCTCGGCCGCCTACCCCACTTCTTGGACTTCTTCCATTCCTCCCTGCCTTCGCCACGCCCTACAGTTGCAGCCTCCCAGGTCCCAAGCTTGTTTCGGGAGCCCTACATTCTGTCGGGGTACCGTCCCTTGGATCAGGACTGGCGCTGCTACCTGCTCAGCGTCTTTCAGAGACACAATGAATCCCTGAATGTGTGGACTCACTTGCTGGCGGGCCCTGTGCTGCTGCTCCGATGGTGGGCCAATGTAGGAGCTGTGGGGTACACCTTGGACGCAACCTCCCTTCCTTTGACTCTCTTCATGGTCTCCTCCCTCTCTTATCTGTTCCTCAGTGTGACAGCCCATCTGTTGCAGTCTCACTCTGAACTTGCGCACTACTTTTTCTTCTTCATGGACTATGTGGGTGTGGCTGTGTATCAGTATGGTTCCGCACTGGGACTTTATTTCTACTCCTCTGAGCCAGTGTGGAGAGAAAGCTTCGTCGGGCTGCTGTTTTTGCCTGGAGCTGCCTTTTTTGGGTGGCTATCCTGTGCCGGGTGCTGTTTTGCCAAGTCCCACTACAAGAGGCCATATCCTTTACGACGAAAAATCTGCCAGCTGATCCCCACCAGCCTGGCGTATGTGCTGGACATCAGCCCTGTGGTGCACCGCCTGCTTACCGTTTCCTGGTCACAGGAACCATCTCTGCCCTTCCACGCCCTGCAGATTGCCTCTTTCCTGCTGTCTGCCCTCTTTTTCTCCTGCCCCATCCCCGAGCGCTTCTTCCCTGGACACTGTGACTTTGTAGGCCAGGGTCACCAGATCTTCCACCTGTTCCTGTCTCTGTGCACCCTGTGCCAGCTGGAGGCCCTGTTCCAGGACTACGCCAGGAGGAGGGACACAGTGGTGAAGGTATTTGGGAAGAGGCAGCTGTGGTGGGCCTGTATATGCTTCCCTGCCTTGGTCCTATGTTGCATCCTCACATGCTTCATCACAATGAAGCATGTGCACAATCAACTACAGGGAAAGCAAGAAAGAGCCAAGTGAGCAGTGTGTTTGTGTGTGTGGGGAGGAAATGTACTAAAACAATAAAAATAACTTCACTGTGAGTGGGTTTAACAATAACATTGTTGAAAGGGTGATCGTTGAAAACGTCAGTGCAATAAAATAATGGTTTTGAAAAAATGCTTTTGGCCTGTTGAAAGTTGTAGCCAAGTAGCAAGTTATCTGGTTCAACTGCTGATTCAACAAAGAAATGTTGTTTTCCAAGATGGCGGCGCGCGAGTGTGCAGCGGCTCTTAGCTCTCCCGTGTTGTGCGTTTTAG
>VXCM01000835.1:0-61246 GCA_014773175.1 Lucifuga dentata
GGTGAGCCTTCATCCCCTCTGACTGCTGGTACCAGAAGGTCCTCTCACCCTGGAGCTGGTTCCATATGTTACAAAGCTGCTGGTTGAGATTGACATTAGCTGCCTGTTCTTCCTGCAGCCTGTTGGTAAGGTCAGTGTTGATTTTCTCGAGATTGAGGTGGCTTTCCTGCAACTCAGCTAGGTGAGCTTTCATCCCCTCTGACTGGTTGTTCCAGAAGGTCCTCTCACCGTGGAGCTGGTTACAAAGGTGCTGGTTGAGACTGGCATTAGCTGCATGTTCTGCCTGCAGCCTGCTGGTAAGGTCACTGTTCATTGTCTCGAGATTGCGGTGGCCTTCCTGCAATCCAGCCACTTGGGCCTTCATCCTATCTGACATCAGGTGCCAGAGGAACCTCTCAGCCTGGAGCTGGTTCCAGCAGTCCCGAAGATGCTCTTTGAAATCAGCATTAAGTGCTTGTTCTTCCTGCAGCTTGCTGGTAAGGTCACTGACCACTTTCTCTGAGCTGTTTTCCATTGCTGAGTTTGTCTCAGTAAAAACAGTGTGACTGTTCATGTTGTTTTCCACAACGTCGCTGACCACTTTCTCTGAGCTGTTTTCCATTGTTGAGTTTGTTTGAGTAAAAAGCATGTGACTGTGTTGTTCTCCAAAACAAAAATGACCTCTGATCCAGTGCTGTGTTTGATAGTGTACCTTCCAAGTGATGTCATTTAATCACAAAAATGATGACATCATCATTTGGAAGGTCACTACCTTCCAAATGATGATGTCATGGTTTATATTAATGGTATCAATTAAGATTCTAGCAGGTGGTGGGGTTTGGAGGTGTTAACAAAAATAAAATAAATAATAATTTTATCTTTTTTTTTAAATTAATGCCATCATCATCTCCATGTTACTCAACAAAAATGCATACATTTGAGAAAAATGCTGATAAAAACCACTGACTGACTGGGATTTTCTGATTGATCGGCATGGTTTCAAAGAGCTACAACCCTCAGTGTCAAGCACAGAAAAAGATCAAATAAAGAGAAGGAAAAACAAGCTAAAATTAGTGATATGTTCAACTTGACATTCTTTATTGTTATGTTATTGGCATTGTTGCTTTAGTTGCACTTAACATTACCATGTCATTAAATGATGCAATACAAATTAATTTTCCTTACCTTACATTGCTTGCTTTGATTGATTAATTGATTGATTGATTGAAAAATCAATGAAAATGTTGGTACTTGATATTAATCAGACTGGTAGTTACTGACTCAAAATGTATTTATTTATTTGATTGAAATAAATTGTTAGACTTAATCTGATGATGTCATCATCTGACACATTTTGGATTTGGTCCATTGACACTGCACTGACAGACTCAGTGGACTCGTGGGATTATTGTTTGAAATATTACATCCAATTTCTTATCTGACTGTAGGGTTTTGCTGTTGTAGATGCCAGTCTGAGCAGCAGCAAGTGAACTCTAATTTAAGGTGGCATTTCCCTTTAAATTGATGCATAAAACCAGCGAATGAACCTGACATGTATTCTGTAATTTCTCTTGTAATCCACTATGCACTTAAACATTGGAGTCAAATTGAATATCCTTTGTGTCAAAACGCAATGGAGTTTTTTTTTTTTTTTTTTTTTTTTAAATGGTGGCCTTCTCTGATTTAGGACAGGGCACTCAACACTACATATATAGATGAAATGCTGATGTGTTTGTGATAACTCACACTACGTGAGAAAAACTCATTTGGTCATTTAGGTTTTTCCTGATGAAGTACACAACACTGTATTTCCCCAGGGTTGTGTTGCTTTGATGAATCTGCCAAATAAAAGATCCTAAAAAAGCAGCGCCACTGCCTCAAACCCTTGTAACCATATAAATAAATATATACTGTTATAGTATAAATATATACTATAACAAAGAGCAGAGAATTTAACAGAAAATACTGTACTTACTTGCATTAAATGTTCTGTTTTAAATTGGCCACCTGCTGTATGTAAATAAGAGGAAGTAGTTTTATTTTCGTATCATGTATTTCAGCCTGCTGACCAAATAGGAATAGGTAAGCCGCTGGATAAACTTACTTTTATTTAAGGATAACTACAAATGCTTTAAAAATACACCACTTGAAATGTGAGCATTCAGCATGAAATGAAATGAAAGTCACTGTTCAGCTGCATAGTATAGCCTGAGAAAGTTCCTCTTTTGGCGTTTGACATATGTGGTTTCACAAAATATTTCAAGTATATATATATATATTTTCTCAGGCATCAAAAATAGCAGCTCTATATATGCTCTCTTTCTTTCTGTCTTTCTTGTTTGCTATCTTAGTTTTTGCCTGTTTCCCTGCTTGATTTCTTGTCTTTTTTCTCTCTTTCTGCCCTTTCTTTCATCATTTCTTTCTTTCTTCCATCCTTCCTGACTAATGGAACAGCTGATGGAATGATTAATGGAAAGAGTGACGAAGCAGGGGAACATTTCATCTTTTTCTCCCAGATGGCTGGCTTTTTATTCAGCTAAAAGCTGCTTATTTCTGAAGTGGATGCTGATGTTGATGCCTTGGGTTGCATTCCAGTGTGTCTCCCTTGGTTTACGTTTTAAGTGTGCACTGTGCGCTCCTTTTCACAAGCTCTTCACCGATACACAGCAGAGTCTGAGAGCTGTAACTCATGGAACACAGATGGATATGAGCGAGGCAGAGAGGGAGGGGATGGGCTGCAAAAGGAGGCAGAGTTGCTGAATGAGATAAAGAGTCACAGCAGTAAAGCATTTCTCAGGGTCAACGCCTCCATTATTATTCAAATCCTGTATCGTGCTCTCAAACACACAGACACACAGACTCACATTCAGCCATCCATGCATGTATGCATGCACACATATACAGATACACACAAATGCACACACATGCACAGCCACAGGAATGTGCTGTGCAGCGGTAGTTGATGATTTTTAGTTTCTGCTGGAATCCCAGCTTTCCCTCAGACTGCAGAAGAGCTCTGATGTCAACGCTCAGGGAAATGCAGCCACAGCAGGAAGGACTGTTGTCAGTACAGAGCCCGAGAACACACACACTAACACACCCACACACCCCATGCCTTTAGGACATTTAGGAAGGTACCCCTACTCTTTAATCCTGTCCTCTGTTTAACCTCAGTGGAGTTTACCTACAGCAGTTATATGGAAAATATTGATGTAGTAGGTGGTGTGACTTTATGGACTGGAGGTTTTGTTGCTTTTATTTGCAGAGTCAGTAGCCATAGCAACACAGGGACATTTATGTACCATTTCATATGCTGAGACCATGATTGTGGCTGTGCAACGGCAAAGTTTTTATGTTGGCTGGTCACCTGTGGTTATTATTTTGATGTATTACGGTTTGTATAACGAGAGCATGAATATGAGCATTTCCATTTGTCTGTGTCTTTTTGCATGTGCCACTGTTGATTTTAGAAAAACCGACAACATATGCAGGTCTGCATGTGACTCCACATGACTCATGAGTGTATTCTATGATCAAAATATGGTTATTTTTCTCTGTGTTCTTCATTAGACACACAGTAGCAGCTTGTTTTGGGAAATGAGTTTAGTGCTGTTGTGAACCTTTCATGGTTCTGCATCTGCTTATTGAATCCTTAATTAAATTTTATTTGAGTGGACTGCTTTCTTCCCAGAAATTCTTGTCACAGTACCTCCACTCACACCAAGGTAGAGCAACACTGCTTACCTACTGGAGAAACTCATGTCTTGCCTCTACATGGAGAAATTAATGAAATCCATGCTAATGGTAATCTATTGAATGAAAAATGTGACGTTTTAAAGAAGGTACATTATATTGTACCTGTGAAATGTAAGTTAAACAATATGAGCCTGATCTAGTAGCCAAACTCTCTCCTTTCTGTCCATCTAAACTCAAATGTGTTTGTTAGACAGCCTTCAATCCACTCTTTCTTTTCTGTCTTCGTGTCATTATCCCTCCTCTCCTCTCTTGCCTTGCCATTCCTCCTTCTTGACCCCTCCTCTTGCTTCCTTGCTTCCTCGATTTGTGTCTAATGGAGGTATTCCTCTGCAGTCTCAGACCTTATGCTGACATTCTACTCAGGTAGGGCTCATTTCATGCAGGATGATTAGTGGTTGAAATGGGGTTTTCAGAGCTGGATAAGCCAGAGTGTGGGCCTGCCCAATAGCAGAAGGAATTCAATTAATTCTTTACATACTCCCATATAGCATATACATACAGTATTGCATGTGCATGACACATATGCACATACATTCCTATGCTCATGCACTCGTTAAGCATGTCATGTCACACTCCTTTCTTCTTTTTTCTATCTCACATTTAAAGGTGAGGTAGAAAAATATGCAAAATCAACCAGTGATTTTGCATATTTGAGCCCAGTTAATACAGCCCACATACACGTAACATTACTGCCAACCATTTCCCAAAACATACTACTGGATATTAGAATTGTTTTTCCTACTTCCAGACTGCATAGTTCATTCCAGAATGCCATAAAAAACAACTTGTAGTGACTTGAAACATCATACTTAAGTTAACTGATCCAACATGGAGTTACATGGAAGAAAATGTATGTCTCCGCCAGGGAATGTAGTCCCAGGTGAAGATGACTTTTACCAAGAAATTAAAATGACTATGCCTTTTACAATTATGCATAAGTGTTAGCAAGCAAAACACTTGAACATCTGATTATGAAAGAATAGGGGATTTGGCAAAATAACACAAAAACTAAAATATGGCTTTATGTTTTGGTAAATGGTGGCAGTAATGTAACATGTTTGCAGGTAGTATTTATTGGGCTCAAACATGCAGAATCCCAAGTTTGGTCCTTTAACATCTTTCCCACTGTAAATGAATGGCTAAATTAAACAGCATTTGTAGCATTAAAAACAATAATTAGATGTGGCTGATTTGATGTGCAGGGAGACCATCATATTATGTGTAATGGAAGAAGCATATTCAATGTTGGCTTTATGGGCCAAAGCTAGTAATTGCTTGTAAAGAATGATTGGAGCAAAATGTATCATCATACTTCATGTTAAAAACCACAGGGGCAGACAGTAATAGTAATTAGACATTGATATAATGGTCTTAAAGCCCCCAAATGGGAAAAAAACAAAAGTAAAAAATGCACATGTAATTTTCATGTGCAAAGTTTTATCATCTGTCATGCAGTTTTTAATTTATTTCCTCTCAGCACAGTGTGCAGCTCACTGCTGCAGTCCTTCTAACAGAGAATTCAGAGCGATGCTTGTTCTTTACAAGGAAAAATAAAGATCCTTCCTTATGGGTTCAGCTGGAATGAGACGGTGCATTTGAAATGGGGAACATTTGGTGTGTTTGCTCATAGTCCTAATGCCCTTAAGGTTGTGATTGTGGCTGTGTGACTTGAGCTGATTAGGCTTTCATGGCACCTGAATTTATTACTCTGTCTTCACCAGTGTCATTATACCACAACCTCTTACATTCACACCTTAATGAGGCTTTATGAAATATTCAAACCTTTACCTGGAGGAGCTCTGTGACTGTGTTTGTCTGCATGGATGTGTGTGTCCAGCAGTGTGTTGTTGCATATCAGCTCTTTTTGATCTCTCTCTCTCTCCCTCCCTCTCTTAGCAATGATAGGTGTACAGTTGCACCTGCAACTGGCAGACAGAGAAATACATTTACACACACCTTTAGATATGATTTGAGTTGGCATAATGATTTGTTATTCCAGAATTTGCTGTTCCAGCTGATGAAGAGCCAATCTACAGTAGATCAGGCTCATTAAGCCAGACAGAGATGTGCTTGTTGGGTAGGTGTCATTGTTAGCCTTTTTCTGGCCTCTGCTTCTTATTTCATTCCTTTATTCTCTCTCTCTCTCTCTCTCNGACCTTTTAATTAAAAGACACGTTTTCTTCTTCTGCCCTAAACACACCCAACAGACACGCTGCACACACACACACACACACAGGCAAACTTACACACACGGACACAAAACGCATACCTGTCTCATTGCTTTCTGGTTAACAGTATACTGTATATCAACTCAAACTAGCAGAATGAAAGGAGGCTTGAACATCAAGAGTGATTCCTTAAAGGGACAATCCCCTTAATTCTCCTCCACCGCACTGTCCTGGAGATGTAGTTAATATACCCCCCCCCCNATTCTGTCTGACTTAAGGAAACGACTCCCCCACACCCCTCCTGTTATCCTAGCTCTTCTAACCCTTGTCCCCTTTGAAGCTCTCTTTAATGAAGTACTCCTGTTCCCTGTGAATTATGCTGTTGCGGTAACTATGTCACGTATGAGACATTCCATGTTTGAGGGCGTGGAGGTGAGAGGTGTCTGCCAGGAGCTCACACAGGCCTTCTCCTGGGGTCCAGGGTGTGTGTCCAGACTATGGAGAGATTCATTAAGTGAGTCCCAGGACTCATATCAGGCCTTTCCTGGTTCACTGAGTGGCTCTCTGCTTGATGTGACCCTTGCCTTTACATGCATCTCACAACGGTGGTCTCTGCGGTCTTCTGGAGAGGGTAAGAGTGATTGGTGGAGAAGCAAAGAGAGTCTAGTATTTATCTGACCATATATTAAGCAGTCTGTGTAATGTAATTACTGCTTTCCCCTGGTACTTCCACAGCTTAATGGGTAAAGGAAATCAAAAGTATTCCATTACAAAATGGCTTGATGGCAGATTGTGTTTTAATTTAATGTATTTTGGATATATTTTAACTATTTTAGCAGCACTGATGGGTCTGGATGAACAGTGTGTGGTTTGCTGTTGTGCAGTCCAGTGTGGTTAAGTGTGCAGGTGATCATTTCTAACCTCAAACACTAAGGTCACATTGCACCCACAGCCACTTTGCGGTCCTTTGATGAATTCACACTTAACACACACACAGCATGCACTCACACACTTCATGCACACGTTTGCATGCAGATTCTTCCTATGGAGGTTCATTACGGGTAGATTATTCAGGGATAGGGATCTGATCAACTGGATGAAGCTGCTTTTGCTGTGGTGCTGTTAACTAATCACCCTCAGAGGAGAGACACACACACACACACACACACACACAGAATGTCCTGTAATGACTTCGAGGTCCTGTGCAGGAGTTTTGTATGTGCACACCACACAGTTTTCACACCTCTATAGATGCACATTAGCATGTGTGTATGAGGGTTATATCTGTCTGATTAATCACTGAGGTTCAGAGGTGATGGGGTCAGGTTGGAGGTTCCTGTGGAGCTCATGACAGTGATTAAGGTAGGGGTTGGTGGGGATTAGTCTTCATCACTTTCTCTTCCTCCCCATGCTCTCCCCCCTCAGGACTTCAGTAACCTTATCACTGACGAGGGGATGAGTAGAACATTTCTGGTCCTCTTCCCTCCGTATAAAGCAGCATATGGTCTCCAAACTACCCTCTGGTTTTGACCCGTGTCAGTTTGCTTATCGCCCGAACCGCTCCACAGAGGACGCCATTTCCTCTGCACTCCATCTGAGTCTTCAACACTTGGAGGAGAGGAACACCTTCGTGCGGATGCTGTTTGTTGATTTCAGATCAGCTTTCAACATGATAATCCCCCAGCATCTGGTAAGCAAACTGGCACCCCTTGTGTCCTTGAATGTGTCCTTGAATGACAATAAAGTTATCTATCTATCTGAAATGGGTTCTGTAATAACAGGGCACTGGCACCACCTTTCTGCACTTCCTCTCTTCAGTCCTCCACCCCTCTCCTCCTGTCTCTCTCTCTCCTGGTTAATGGCTTGATCTCAGGAATGTAACATTATGGCTGCACTATCTTTTCTCTCACATTATTCCAAATAACGACCTACTATTTTCTTGATTTTGTTAATAAATTTATCATGTTTTTTAAGTTTTTAGTGTGTCTGTTTGAAACAACATATATTCAATAATGCTGCTTCTCCAAAGGATAATTCCTTTTCAGTTCAACCTTTCACTGCTTGTTAACTAAACAGTCAAATATATGTATCAGCTAAAGCCTTAAAGGACCATACTGGCCATTTTGCATGTTTGAGCCTAATATATTTAATTTTCATACACATAACGTTACTGACAATCATTTTCCCCGAGCATACTACTGGAATGGNTCAGTTCATTCTGGTACACTATTAAAATCAACTTGTTGATACTTGAAATGTTCTTGGGATAGGTAAGCTATCATCGCGAACAAGACAGGTTCAGGTTTTTTTCGAAGTTACATAATTTTAGTGTTTAAGCGCAATAAAAAGCGTGGAATAGATGTATGTCTCCACCCGGGGGATATAGTTCCAAAAGAAGACCTGCGTTTATCGAAAAATTTAGACGATGTGACTTCATAAGGCTGCGTAACTTAGCAGGTGACACATTGATTTTTAAGGTGGGTGTGCCACTTGAATATTGGATTTTGAAAGACAGAGATTTTAAGAGATTTTACAAAATATCAGGAAAGCTGAAATACAGTTTTATCCTTTGGGAAATGGTTGTCAGNTAAGAGATTTTACAAAATATCAGGAAAGCTGAAATACAGTTTTATCCTTTGGGAAATGGTTGTCAGAAATGTAACGTGTATTAAAATTGAATATATTAGGCTCAAACATGAGAAATGGCCAGTATGGTCCTTTAAGTAATAGATAGTCTAATTTAGCTGTACAGCGTGTGCCGTACAAGTTCAAAATTTGCCTTTATGTCCTTTTATTGGTAATTTAACATATTATGTCACAGCTGTGTTTATTTACAAATACTGAGTTCATAATATGTGTTTGCCAATTTGCAGGGCGCTTATCACATTTAAAACTGAAAATAGCTTATATATCTATAGCTTATTATTTCAATCAGACAGTTGTCTGATTGAAAAGGAGAAAGCTTACATTAATATAATTTTACAGTTCTTCACGTTAATCATTTGTATTCAGCCAGTTCATAAAACCTTTAATCAAGTCAAGCCTTTGTAGCCTGTGCAACGCTATTTTATTTGGACGTGTAGTAGCCTGACCACTCGCATACTTTTAATTATAATTGCAATCGTATTCAAATCACTGGGAGCTCTGTTTTAATAGGGGCTCCCCAAATTCCCCAAGCCTGCAATGGGCTAATGCACGAGCTCAATTAATATCCCAAACCCAGCACAGGGGTGAGACAGAAATGAGCACTGAGGTCTTTTTAAATAGGTTTTGCCATTCTCGTTATTTTTCAAAGGCACTTTTTCACAACTTCTCTCACTTTCCTCTTTCCCTCAGCTTCTTCCTCACATCTTTCATCCCTCCCTCTTCCTCATCCTCTCCTATTTTTCTGCCAGTCTAACCTCCTTTCCGACCTCCACTTTAACCTCCCCATTCAGCATCACTCTGCTATTTCTCTCTCACCTCTCTCCCTCCATCTATCCGTAATAGTCTTTCTAATGGGCTCACAGAAGAAGTCTTCCTCTCTAATTGGATCCTCACTTATCGCTGTGAAATTAATAAAATGGAGTTTTAGATTGACCCCTTCAATCCCTGTACCCTTCCCTCCTCTAAATATTTCTATTTTTGTGCCCTTGTTGTTTTCTTTCCTGACTTTTAATCTTCATTGCACACATCGAACTCCTCGAAACATTGCAGAAATCCTGCTTAAATTTCTATATTCTGCTGTCTTATTTTATCAAAATGGAAATGACTTAATGTATGTAACATTCTAAGCTCAGAAGGCACGAATGGCACCTTTGTTCCTACTCCCTCTGCTTCCTTTAATGCTCTGTCTTTCTTCTCTGTGACAGGTAATATTAGGCTTTTATCAGTGACCCAAAGTTGCTTTGTGTAGGTTATATTGTGCAGAGTGGCAGAAGTATGTTTGTGTGTGTGTGTGTGTACTGTATGTCTGCATGTGTATGTATCAATGCTTTCATCTCATACCTCCCTACATGACAGAAATGTCACACATGGGGTTGTCCACGCAGATGGCTTAGTTGGTGGGCTATGCATATGATGCTGTCACCGTGTGTGTGTGCGCATGTATGTGTGTGTGTGCTGTCTAGCTGGTCTGTCAGTCTAATGTACAAACACTGCCTTTAGTCTGGCTCATGGGCTATTCGATAATGGAAATATATTTGTCCTGTCATACAGCCATTTACCCACACTGGAAATGTTCACATGCAGTCTTACATACATATGTGTGTATGTATGTATGTATCTATATATATATATATGCACACACACACACAAACACACGCTCACATGCATGGACACACCCACCCGATGAGTTCAGACAGCATGGCTTCATCTCACAGCAAATCATTCCAGTCAAGACAGAGATAGTGAAGTGTGACCCCCCCTCTGCTTGTCTTCATTCACGCTTCTATAATCCCATCCCCCCTACACAAACACACACTCAAGCACGCCTGCACACGCACATTAATATATTTCACAGTACTTCAGTCTGAGAGAGGAGGCTTTCTTTGTGCATTCTCCATGAACACATGCTGATGGGAGAGTGTGAGTTCCAGTTATTTATATACCCTCTGTGTGTGTGTGTGTTGGTTATCACTGCACCTGTTTGCTTCAGCTTTAACAAGTACCTGGTTACGCTCATTCGTGGACACCACCATTGTAGTCACACACGGTCGCCATGGTAACTGCAATATTGAGTATCAGTATGTGACTATGGGCACATGACTTAAGTGGTAATTATTGGGAAACTTGCTCACACTCTTCCTACTCAAAACACTTTCATCTTTTACAGCCTAGCTGTTCCTGTCTGGCATTTCTCATTTCATTCACCATTTTCCCCAGTAATTTTTAGAGGCTTCATCATTTTCCCAGCAGCTGTGATCAGAGGGAGAAAGAGACAAAAAGACAGAGATATAGATAGAAATACCTCAAGAAGAGGGCTAGATAAGGATTTGGTCCTGGCTTTAATGATGCACCTTATTGCCTCACACTCGCTGTAAATTTCACCGGTCCTTTGAAACTCCAGGTCCCATTACACCAGGGGACTGCTGTAATTGAAGAGGACAAATGGCATCAAAGGGCTATGATCCTGTCCACATTTTTTAGCAAGCCACACCATTCCCCCAGAGCCCATAGTGACATTGGAAAGGTCCAGTTTAATGGAGGCAGAACATAGACCATTGTCTCCTACAATGGAGATGAAGCATATGCAGTGTGAGATGGTAAGGTTTTTACTTGGAGAGGAAAAGTGAAAGAATACAGAGGAAAGAGAGAATAGATGGACAGATTACCCAGGAGAGGAAGAGCAAGTAAAGGCTTGCTGTAAGGATTAAATCTCACGCTGGTCTGGCCTTGCGAGATTACCAACTCATCCACTCGATCTCCGTTAAAATGTTTGCAGATTAGGCATAGACACACATTACTACACACACATTCACACACATACAATGACAGGGTTCTGGATTAGGCCTCGCTGCTAATTCAAGGCCAGGGTGAAGCAGATGGCAACCCTTTGTATTGTTATGTAACTGAGAAACAGACCACAGTTGCGAGCATGGAGCATTTTCTTAGTTCACATACACACTTCCCACATGTATGTCTGCACACACCACCTGGAGGACAAATGGATTCAGCGGACATGAGTTGCAAAATCAGATATGGAAAGAGAGTGAAGGATGACTGACAGTAAGAGGAGTAACAGAGGAGAAATCCAGAAAGAACACAGACTGTCAAGTAGTGGGAGAGCAATGGCCCAAAGCCAGAAGGGTTGGAAAAATGCCAGAAAGACAGACACACACACACACACACACACACACACATATATATATATGCACACGCACGCACACACACAAAAAACCCCACTCCCAGTAGGGTGCTGGGGCAAGTCAAGGTGACCTTACTAGGTGATGGGAGGGTCACCATGCCAGCACGGCTGACTGATGTCACTGTGGCAATCTATGTCGCCACAGCTGTGGGAGCGTGAAGGGGGTGAGGGACTAGGTTTGTGTGTGTGTGTGTGTGTCCTGGTGGGAGTGTGGCAAGACCTTTATGTGCTGAGGAGTCAGATGGAGTCAGGCCCCTTAGAGCTCTGGCTGACAGGCTGACATTGAGGAGGCTGTGTGGTACAATATGGAGCTGTTGTAGGGCAAGAAACCCATTAAAGTGTGTTTGTTCCATGTGCTGCTATAAGATGGAGACACTGCGGAAGAGGGCAAAAAAGAAGACACAAGACATGATTTTAAACCCTTTAAAGGAATATATCACATTTTGGAGACTGATCTGCTGCTCAAAATTGGTCGTCATACATCACATACAAAAAGACAGTGTATGTTAGCGATTTGCTAACTTAAAAGTTAGCAAATCGGAACTTTTACCAGGATGGAAAGCCAAGCAGTTGGTCATTTGAAGTAATATGTTCTTATTTGGATGGATGGATGAATGGATGGATAGGTAGATGGATGGATGGATACTTCATTTATCCCTGTAGGGAAATTGTTGTGCAGCATAAGAAAAACCACATGGCATTTTATCATGACATCCTAGGACAAAGTCAACAGGAGGCAGTTCACCTACCAACATACTTACACACTCATCACTCGCCTTACACTAAAATACACTAAATACTATATTAATATTTTCATTTAGGCATCTATTTTGTACTTGCAATGCTTTAATGTTCAAAAAACAGATTGATCTGCTGCAGGACTGCCATGTGCACTTGGTTAAAAAAAAAAACAGAAAAAAAGGTAATTTTAGGTACTGTTTCTTTAAGGCCACCTCTCCTAAAAAATCTGCTATGTTCTGATTGGCCACGTTCATCAGGCCTGAGCTGCAACACATGGGCTGAGAAACACAGATGCTGACCAAACCTCGCTCCTTAGCTTCGTGCTTTGTGGGTGTGTCTAACCAGGTGTGTAGGTGGCTAAATTCAAATCTGTTGCACGTTGATGTAAACATGTTATAGAACTAAAGGACTAATGCAAATTCAAAAGTTTAGGACAGTCTACTGTATTATAATGTAATTAACAAAATAAGTGATTAAAATGATATGCCAGGCTTTAACAGTTCAGTGTAGAAGAATAACACAAAATACGATGTAAAATAATAAAGTGTGTTGAGGCATTTCTTCCTGTTTCCATAGAAAGTGAACTTGGTGGGCAGTTGGTGTACAGCAAGTCAAAAATAAACTATATTTGCAGTTGGGAAAATTGAGTCTTTCCATACTTGAAATGCAGAAATAAGGATGTCTTTGGAGGACACAACAATGCGACGGTTCTCCTCAGTTTTCAAAACCTATTTTCTCTATCCAGTGACACAGAAATGATTTGAGAGCTGTGACTTGTCATTTTACCCCGCTGAACAGGAAGAGTTTCTCTTTAGAGGAAATAATTTGTCAGCTTCAGCCTGAATGCTCTGCTGCTATGAATTGGGTATCTTTCCTCCACCTGGTTCAGCCTCTCAGTAAAATTTAAATAGCGAAGCATTTAGGTAGGCCTCTGTCAGCCTGAGTGATTCTTTGTCTTCCTGTCAGCCTGCTGTCCTATGTACATCTCATTATTAGCAGCTAGCACGGTGGCTCATAAGCTCTTCCTTCTTTGAGTCCTCTGTCCCTGCTCCTTTAAGGATGATGCTACACATCACACTAATAATTATCCAGTGTGATTCACTGGTTTCCATTACGTTTTACAGACACTGATAGTCAGTGGGGTGATTCAGCCAACCGCTGTGGGTCTGGATGATGACACTAATTTATATATGCACATACACACATAAC
Organism: Lucifuga dentata; assembly: GCA_014773175.1. Classification (NCBI taxonomy): domain Eukaryota; kingdom Metazoa; phylum Chordata; class Actinopteri; order Ophidiiformes; family Bythitidae; genus Lucifuga; species Lucifuga dentata. The sequence continues at coordinate 13,699 of VXCM01000835.1, forward strand.
ACAAGGGAACTCAAGTGTCTACACACAGCATGATTGCCTAAATCCATCCTTTTCACACCAACCAGTCATCAGTGCGTCATGTCTCTGAGGCTGTACGTCACAGGGTGCTGGACTGCCTTGGGTGTTATCTTTATTCAAATAAACATAATAAATCATTGACTCAGAATTTGCTCTCTGTTTAGATTTATCGCACTGGAACTACGATTTCACACAGTGAGGCATTTTTGTAGAATTAAAGGATTGTACTGGTCCTTTTGAAAGGGCCATACAACCCATTTTGCATGTTTGAGCCTAATATATTCAATTTTCATACACATAATGTTACTGACAATTAATTCCCAAAACACATTATTGGAACGGTGAATTAATTCTTTTTTTTCCTACCTTCCAGTCCGCCATTGGTTTCATTTCATTCTGGTACACTATTAAAATCAACTTGTTGATACTTGAAACGTTCTTNCCATTGGTTTCATTTCATTCTGGTACACTATTAAAATCAACTTGTTGATACTTGAAACGTTCTTGGAACATAATCCATCATCATGAACAATATGTGTATTTTTAGAAGTTATGTAATTTTAGCGTTTAAGCACAATAAAAAGCATGGAGTAAATGTATGTCTCCACTGGGGAATATAGTTCCAAAAGAAGACCTGCATTTATCGAAAAAATTTTAACGACCATGACCTCATAATTTTACATTACTATTAGCAGGTGTAACATCAATTTTTAAGGTGGGTGTATCACTTGAATATTTGATTTTAAAAGATTAAGAGATTTTGCAAAATATCAGGGAGCTGAAATACAGTTTTATCCTTTGGGAAATGATTGTCAGTAACGTAACATGTATGAAAATTGAATATATTAGGCTCAAACATGCAAAATGGGAGGTATGGTCCTTTAAGCTCAATAAATACTATCCATCTGCATGCTACATTACGACAACCATTTTCCAAAATATACAGCTGGAGCAATAGTTTTTCCTACCTTCCAGGCAGCCATTGTTTTCAGTTCATTCCACTACGCTATTAAAATCAACTTACAGAGACTTGAAACATGCTTAGATAAGTAATCCATCACAGCAAACCACACAACTTTACTATTTTTTTTTTTTTTTTTTTTNTTTTTTTTTTTTTTTTTTTGCTGATGTTAATGAATTTACCTGATCCAACATGTCTCCACCAGGGAATATAGTCCCAGGAGAAGATGGCCAGAGAAATGAATGAAATGAAATGAAATGTATCACGTTAAAAATTTTATAAAGATAAGGGGACATGACTAAATATCATGAAAAATAAAATACAGTTTTATATTTTGGAAAATTGTTGGTATTATGCGAGTAGTTTTTTATTTGGCTCAAACACACAAAACCATCAATATGGTCCTTTAAATGGAGCAAGGAGATTCAGTCATGCTGGGACATACTGAAAGATCCCAAGGAAAAGTGATATGGAGGATTAAAAAGGATTAGACAGAATTACTGTCAGAAGAAATCAGGAAGTAATGTTTGAACTTGACCCAGAAGTTAGAAGCCTTCGATTGATTTGTATCAAACAACTAGAAGGAGTTTTAATAGCTTAAAGGGAATGTTGCGTTTAGTCTAAATCTGCATCTGGATCTGGATTTGCAGGTTGCACGTGTCAGATTTTTTACATGCCTGGAAGTGTGAGAAAATAGTGACAATGTTGAAAACGTGGCCTGCCTCTGAGTGTTCAGACCTCCATCCAGCCCTGCACTTAAACCAATCATTTTTCCTCTGGTCCATGACCTCATTTTCCGCCACATTCCCACCAGTAGCCTGCTAAAAGACAAACAAACTGGACTGTAGACATAACTTCCTTGGGAGTGATTAAAATCCCGTGAAGTCAAACTGGTCAGATTGAGCCGGAGTGGTCACACTGGTGTTTTGTACAACAAAGTCCATTAATGCAGGAAGGGTTAGCATAAGGTGAGCTCACATGCTGGCTTGTTTCAGGTTGAGGGGGTCTCTTGGGAAGCAAGTCTTCAGCAGTCTCTCTCTCTCTCTCTCTCTCTCTCTCTCTCTCTCTGACTAGCTTCTGGTTTTAGTTCATTTCTTATTTATACATACAAACTGTATCTGCACACGCACATGTATGCAGGCCGTGGCTGCGGCTGGAATGATAGGAGCTCCCTTTACTTACTGTGGAGAGTGGAAATGGGTGAAGATGGGGGAACACACCGCAGTCTCAGGGCAGTGAGGTGAGTGACGCAAGACAGACTTGCCGACACACACGCTCACACACACACGCACACTCCCTTGCACAGAGAATTATAATAATAGAGTAGCATCCATTCATTTTTTGTGAGAATAGTCATTACTGTCATCACTGTTCCTCTCTGCTGAATCACTTTGTTGAGCACGCGCACACACACATACACACACATACACACACTTACTTTAAACATACCCATGCTTTCAGTCTCTCTTTCTTTTTTTTTTTCCATCTGTCTCCCTTGCTGCTATTGAATTTCTGATATGATGGAACCCCCTCCCCTTTGGCACCCATGGGTGCCTGTCACCTAGGAGACAATAGGTACCAGGGCACATTTGCCTTTATGAAACAGTCCTTCTCACGTTTTTTCTTCCCCCCCCCATCTCTCTCTCTCTCTCTCTCCATCTTTTCCTCTCTCCTGTCAGCTATGATAACTCATTAAAGTGTCACAGACCTTTGTGCTGTTCTTTGTGTCTGAGTGCTTTGTGCGTGAAAAACAGGAGGACTATCAGTTTAGGACAGTCGGAGAGCTAAACGCAGAGAGATGACTGTGCTGCTGACTGTGCTCCATCAGACTATCACTTGTACGAGTTTTAAAAAAAAGATAACGCTTCGACTTGAATCACAAATGGTAACTTTGTTTTCAAAGCGAGAATGAAAGAGAGAAGGCGTGTCAGAGAATGAAAGGTTGAAACACCCAAAGAGAGAGAGAGAGAGAGGGAGACGCAGAGATGCTCATCCAGCATCCCTGCCCCCACACTCAGGAAAATTGATTTATGTTTAAAACATCGCTGTGACTGAGCAAGGTTCAGCTAGAGTTAAATGCTTTGATCAATGCGCGCTTTGTGCTGTTCGTCTGACCTGTGTGTGTTAACAGGGCTTCTTTAGGGTGGATGTTTCTCCATGTGGGACGTCATACAAAAGGAGCAACTGAGCTGAGCTGCTCTCCTTCGGGCTGGTTCTTGTGTTTGTGCACCCGTAGCTCTTCTTCCTGAGTATTCCCTGGGTGCTCATCAAATTGACGTAACACTCAGACACGCGCACACTTAAGCAGACATGCATGCACACGTGAGGTTTGACATATATATACCGGTAAACATGCATGTATTTGGAGACGTGCACACAAACACACAAAGTCTCACACAGAGAGACATACAGTATGGCCCCAGGCAGTAGGGCTCGGTGCATAAAGCAAAAGTAAAGACAAAACCAGCATGACTTGATACAGCAGAGTGCTATTTCAGGTCACAGCCATCTATCCAAACAATATAAACTCAACACACTGGATTATGTGTATTTGCTTTATGTCAAAACGTGTATCAATCCAATTCCAACTGTTAGAAATTCCAAGATAACTGATATTGTTTTTCTTATTCTGACTTGTAGCCGCTGACATGTCATCCTTTTAATGCATTTAGTCTGACAGTGGTTTTCCAACATTATTTTCATGAAGGAAAATCCTCTTGACGTGGATTTGTTTTCATGGCCTACATCAGGGCCGCCAGTGCTGGGGTAAGGAGGGTGGGNTGTGGGTGGAGTGGGGTGTGTGCTTCACAACTGCAGAGCCCCACTGAAGTTGATTCCTGTCATGCCTGCAGCACCACACTCAGACAGGGCTTGACCAAGCGTTTAAATACTGCTCTAGGATTTGCCGCTAGTATTGGCTGAGTGAAAGTGTCAGTCAGCGAGATATGTGTGTGTGTGTGTGTGTGTGTGTGTGTGTGTGTGTGTATTGAATTGGCGGCATGGAGGAGTGTAAGCAGTTCAGAGACACAAACAAGGTTGAAGGGTTAGCTCTGGCAGCAGAGACAGACGGCAGGAGAGACGTTGAGTTTGACTGAAAAACAGTTTGAGTGTAGAAGGATGGAGCGTGAGCGAGCTTTTAGAATGAGTTTTCTTTGTCAAAGAGGGAATGTGAAAGAGGAGTATAGGTACTTTTGCACCGAAGGTTCAGAACTAAATTAGGAACTACTTTACTCTGAATTATCTGGAATATGAGCTACAGGGTTCCTACAGCATGTTCATTGTTTGTACCATTTGATAAATACCATGAAGACTATGGAAATCAGAGCAAGTTGTTACCTAAATACAATCGAAGAATCGACAGGAACTCTTGTTCTGGTGCTGAAATGGTTCCTGGTTTTATGATGCAAAACAAAGGAAAGTTTCTAATGCTGCATTCGAGCAACCTCGCAAGTCTGATTTTTCCCAGTCAGAAGTTCCAACTTCCTGATCTCAAACCATTCCAGTCAAATGTAAAGTAAAAAACATGGCTGAACACCAATAAATACTGTAAAATTAGACTACAGGACTGTTTGGTTGTGTTGTTTTACAATGACATTAATCACAGTGGGTACTGAAGTTTGTGCAGAGAAGTAATATTCTGAAATTATTTACACTTACGTATCAGTGGCAGTTACTATAAGCTGCAGATAGTTAGCTTGGAGATATATTTTGACCTTTTTATTTCAGTGTCACGTAAGTTAAAATACTTTGTTAGCTGATTATTTCCATTCACAAAACTCGCTTCCACGGGTGCTGCTATGTTGAGTGATGTCATACTTGTGAAGTCAGGGTAGATAATTTTGGTCCGAGTTTCCCAGTCAAAGCTCCAATTTCAAATGCCATTCCAACGCATTTTTCCAAGTAGGAAGTCAGAAAAATCTGAGGTAGCTTGAGCTAAGTTCTGGAAAAAATTCCCAGGGTGCAAAAGGATTTATTTGGTATACATATACTCACGCAATCTCCTATGCAGCCACACACACAAAAACATTTACATTTTCATTTTGACACACATATACATACAGACCTGCACATGGTCCTGTCTTTTTGTTGTTGTTGGTTTAGCCTCACAAATGTCACCTAAATGTCACATGCTCACTTTTTACCTTGATATGTTAGTCTGGAATACATCAAACTGAGAGTCAGGTCCGCTTGACAGACTGACAGGTTAGACTTACATATATAAAGCATTGTAGAAAGCAACAATACTGTCCTTGAAATGTGAACTGAGCACAGACTGACGACTCCTCAATTTGGAGCTAAAATTACACCAGATTCAGAAACTGCATGGTAACTGCATGGCCTGTTTCCCGCCTGAAAATGATTCAGAATCTGATTTTGGTGGATAGTTTGGGCAAAATTTGACAGTTTTTCCTGAAGAACTGCCATGCTTTTCCAAGCTGAAGCAAAACCTGAGCCCAATTAGTGGGTCGGGTGGAGGAATGATTTATGTTGACGTTTAGGTGAAGCAGAGTGCTGCTGGCTGAAAAAAGGAGCAGCCAATGAATAGAAAGAAGTTTTGTTAACGCTCACTGGCAATGCCCTTAAATCTTCCTAATAAGAGCCTTGTTAATTATATCAAGTAATTAGTGAAGCAGAATTTGAGCAGAACCATATTTGCGGGGTGACTGTGCAACGCTGTTTACTTGTTTCCACTGGAATGGAATTGTAACACTCTAATAATTAGGAATCACGAGTAATTACAGCAGCCATTTTTAACATTCTCCCATTAACATTACTCCTAGTGCATCATATTGTATTAAAGTGAAATTTCTCATTTCCCTTGAAAACCAGTCAAGCACCCCTGGGACTCTGTGGGCCCCACTGGAGTTGTTTGTGTCCATGATGAAGCAAGCAACCTGGGTGAAGGCTAACAGGCGTATCAAGGCAGCTGTTGATAAAGGCAGAGGGATGATGGGATGAACGGCAGGACAGGAGTGTCATAGCGAGGTGTGCAGAGTGATTTGGAGGTGGATGTGGTGTTGCTATGGGTGACGGCCAGGGCAGGTGGTTACTGACTGGCAAGAGAAGCAGGGTAGTTGTGTGTGTGTGTGTGTGTGTGTGTGTGTGTGTGTGAGTGAGGTCAACTTCAGCTCTCCAATGGACAAGCTGCTGCTGTGGGGCTTTGAGATTTCCAGAAAGTGTGTGTGCACGTGTGTGTGTGTCTTTTGTGTCTGTGGACTTGAAGTCCCATGAAAGCAGAGGAGGGGTGGGGNGTGTGTGTGTGTCTTTTGTGTCTGTGGACTTGAAGTCCCATGAAAGCAGAGGAGGGGTGGGGGTGGTGGACTTGTCACTTCAGAGGGGCAGCTGTGATGAGGCGGTGGTGAATGGGGAATTGAGTGTGTGAGTCGGCCTTGAGGGAGCTGAAGCCTTGGGAACATCAATCGTCTAGTACAACAAAAGAACATTGTGTGTGTGTGTGTGTCAAAGTTGATCAGAGTGCGAATTAGTTTCAAATGTGAATTTCTGACTGTTTATTTGTATTGTGTGTTTTGTGTGCGTGTGTGACTTAAAATTGAGTTCCCATTGCAAGATTTAAATGATAATGGCTCCATTGACCCTGAGAAATGCTGCATTTGCGAGTCTGCATTTTTGCAACCAGCCTGGAAAAAACAGGAACAGCTACAGAATTCATTGTGCATGTTTGAGCGCATATGTAATTATCTGTGTGTGTTTATTTTGATTAGATGTTTTTTCCTGTTTTGACTGTGTGCAGTCTTAAGCAGGGAGCACACAGCACGCTCACGCACGTTTGGCTTTTATTGGAGCAGACAAAGCACACAGTCAACCAGCTGGCTGCACGACAGCCGCAGTCACATTAATAAAACACTTATCTATCCAAACATATTAGCAGACACTTAGAAAAAATGTGTGTGCCTGAGTCCTTGTGAGTGTAGCGCTGCATGTGTGTTGGAGTACATGTAAATGTGTTTCTGTGGAGTCATACTGTCATGTTGTCCAAGGTCAAAGTGTCTTTCTTTCTCCTTTTTTTACTACCATCTATACACACACACACACACACACACACACACTAACACACTTTCTATCTTTCTCTCTACTNCTATACACACACACACACACACACACACACACTAACACACTTTCTATCTTTCTCTCTACTACATATCCCCCTTTCTTTCTCTTCTCCCCTCATTTGGCCTACCTCTTTTTTTCTCCTCCGACTATTTCTCAGCATGGCTTTCCATTCCCACTTGCGTCTACAAAACCTACTTTTCTTTATCTGTTTTTCTCTACCATCATTTCTTCTCTCTCTCTCTCTCTCTCTCTCTCTCTCTCTCTCTCTCTCTNCTCTCTCTCTCTCTCTCTCTTTCTCTCATTTGCTCTCACCCCCTCTATTGTCCTGGTTAATCTGGCCTGCTCTCCGGCTGTGCCCTCTTGTCCAAATGATGCATTAATCCAGGTTACCCCAAGCCATTGTTTATGCTGTGCACCCCACCCAACACTTGTGGACACACACACACACTCACAAAAGCCCTTCCTTTCATTGTCACATCATGCAGACTCAACACATGACATACAAACAATAGAGCTATGATGCTTCTGACGTTTTTGAATATAATCTCAGATCCTTAAACACAGATGTTGCTAACAATAAATGAAGCCATCATTTCAGTTCCAACCCATTTGGAATCACCATGATGAATTCACAGACTGTTTTTCTGTGATTTATCACTCTCGACGTGTGTCTTTGTGACCTATGACCTGTGTGTTGCTCAATGCATACATCTGGCTGTTATCAGAACATTGCACCGTAATGCTCATTACCTCCAGGCTGCTTTGATTCAATTTACCTTGTCTGCATCCTGTGATCAGCTTCCATAAAAACCAGTATCTAATTCCTCAGTGTCTTTTGATAGGGATTATAAATGTCTGGTCTGATAAACTTTGATAAAGGTCATATAGATGAGAGACTCCAGGATTTGCTGCTTGATCAATCATAAATTTCACCTTCTGTAATATTCTCATTTATTCCCTGGGGAGATTTAGAAATGTATTTAACTTATATTATTTGCAGTGATTAATTTCCCTGGGAGGTAGATCTGAGACTGTGCATGTGTGCATGAGTGTGTGTGTAAGACACTGTGTCCTTGAACAGGCTTATAGCTACAGCTGGAACATCATAAGCTCTCCTCTCTCCAGTGGTTCTCTCTCTCATGCACACACGCGCGCACACACACACACACACACACACCAACCATCCTCCCATTAAATCCAGCCTCTCCAACCTATTCGCCCTCTTTTCCCCCATTTTTCCCAGCTTAGCAGAAGATGGGGAAGGCGTGAGATGGAGGACGGTGGTGAAAAAGGGCCACTAAAGCAGCTGACATTTTTACAGGAGGCTGTAAATCGACGTAGCACACAACCCAGAAGTTCAATCCCATCGCTTTCCTCCCTTACATGTGGAGTGGAGATGAAGGGATGGAGAGACTGCAAGCGCTAGAGATCGAGCTCAGGAACATACCAGTGATTTTGCATGGTTAAGCCCAATACATGCAACCCGCAGACGTTACGTTACTGACATTTTGCAAAACATAAAACTGTATTTTGCCAAATCCCATAATCTTTCAAAATTAAATGTCAGGTCATACAACCACCTTCAAATTTTGTGTTTTACCTGCTAACACACACGTCCAAATGTAGAGGGGTTAATTTCTCAGTAAAAGCTGTCTTCTCCTGGGACTATATTCCCTGGTGGACATTCATTTGCTCCATGTTGGATTGGTTAAATAAAGTTACTTCGACAAAAAAATTTAATAGACGTTGCATTTGCTCTGACGGATTACCTATCACACGCATGTTTAAGTCTTTACATGTAAGTTGATTTTAATAGTGGGCTGGAATGAACTAAAATCAATGGCAGTTTGGAAGGTAGGAAAACAAATTTAAAATGTAGTATGGTTTGGAAAGTGGTTGTAATGTATCATATATGCATTAAGTATTTATTGGGCTTATACATGCAAAATCACTGGTATGCTCCTTTAAAGCTCAAATATAAGAGTTGCTTTACAAAGGCATGTCTATGTGCTAAATCCTAAAATTTAGCACGTGCGCTAATGCTAATGATCGCCTACAGAATACACACACTTCCTGCTGCTGTTGCTCTTGCGCTGCCTTCTTCCCACTATTCTCCTATTTGTGTCTGCCAATGCCTGGAGACGTACAGCAGAAGCCCGAAGCGCTCTCTCTCTCTCTCTCTCTCTCTCTCTCTCTCTTACTCACTCACTCACACACACACACACAGACACACACTCCACCATTCTTCTTTCCTCCGCATTTAGCCGCAGGTCAATCCTTACGAAACACTGTGAAATATTTCTCAACCTCATCCCTTTTTACAATCAGCGCCTAGATTTGTATTGCAGTCAGGTCTGACCTAAGAACTTCAGCAAATCTCAGTAAATTGAGTCAAGTTTTTATTCTGGAGTTTAGTAGTCTGCCCAAGGTGCCTCTCTCTCATTCTCTCAATCATCCCTGTCAGTGTAAAACAGCCATACTACCTCCAATGTGCACGTCTAATGCAACGATGGAGGTGAAGTTCTCATCACTTTTCTTTATTCTGGTGCATGATGTTCCTGTGATTCCTTTATGTAGGCCAACCATGTCACGGGTGCCGCTACAGGTTGTGTTTTCTGCTTGAGCAAAGATACTGAAAAATCTCCCGCCACATCCATTTATGGATTATTGTTCCATCTGTTTGATGTCAGATTCCATTCTGTCTTTATATCCCCCATTCCTTCCTGTCATACTCTCTTCCTCTCGCGTCATCCCCGCTTTCCTGCTTTATGTTTGCTGTTATTCTCTCAGCTCTGCATACCTTAACAAGTTCCTCACTTCATTACCTGAACATCCCTTTTTATTCAAGCCTCAATGGAGAGATACACCCACATGATAAAAGGAAAGGAAAAGGGTTTACAGCCCATGTCTGCTTCTGTGAAGTAAATATGATGGCTAATAATTGTATCCTTATTCTAAATAGCTCTCTGGAGGCCCTGTTCTTGGTGTGTGGCTTAATTGGACAGACAGCATGAAAAAAAGCAGAGGCCTCTTACCCTATAGTAGGAGTAAATGAAGGAGGAGAGAGATTTTCTTTTTTTTTTTTTTTNTTTTTTTTTTTTTTGTCTTGGCTAGGGTTCTCTTTCTCTCTATCCTTACATTCACTCATTCCAGCTTCTCTGCTTCTCTACAAGCAATCTTGCATAGTGGCAAGAGAAATGTAAGTAAGACATATTTTGCTGGTTGCTATTTCTGCTGTACACTGCAGGCCAGAAATTTGAGGCCACCCCCAGATTAAAAAAAAAAAAAAAAANAAAAAAAAAAAAAAATCAACACACAGTTTTACACAGTTGTTTTAAAATTTATTGCACAGGAAAAGACAAAATACATAAAATAAATGTAACTAATTAATTTTCAAGAAGAATTTGTCAAGAAGAGCATTATGTAGCCACTATGACTTATGAAATGATTTTTAATGAAGGCATCAGTCTGTATTAGTGCACTGGCACTCCAGTTGTGTTCAACTCCCTTGCTGATGTGTTTTAACATTCTATTCAATAGCTGCTGTCTGCCTTCTCCCACATCATTTTGGGATTAACTTGCTACTCATGCTAAATCTGGGAGTGGCCTCAAACTTCTGGCCTGTAGTGTAGCTACACCAAAAATCAATAGAAATATTGCTGAAAAGCCTATGCTGTGTCCCTGAGTAGCTCCCCAGCCCTCTGTACCAAAAAGTAGTCTTATCTGCCTCTGCCAGCCAGGCCTATGGGCATCAGAGGCATGGAGTGGTATAAAGTGTGGTTTAAAAAAAAAAAAAAGCTTGTGTGTGTGAGACAGTGTGGAGAAGTTTTCAGAGGTATGTGTTTTAATGCATCATATATAGTTTTTATATGTGTGATCTCTCTCTCTCTCTCTCTCTCTCTCTCTCTCTCTCTGAGTGTGTGTGTGTGTGTGTGTATGTGGTTGTAAAGACATCAGGGGCCTCTTTGAAATACAAGGTGTGATCATCTCCCCAGCTGCTGCTGGTGCTGTCAAAGTCACACATACCTTGTTTCTGGACCGTGATGCATTGGCTGCACTGTGTGGTCTGCAGCGGTTCAGAGGGAAGGATGGAGACGGACAATTTGTCACAGACAAATACTGGATGTTCGGCAAAGCTTACCCTAGAGGTTTGCTCTGCAGGAAGTTCCTGTCCTCCTGTCTCTGCAATCTCTCTCTCTCGCTCTCTGTCTCTGCCCCTCAGATAAAAGTTCTATTTTTTTATGTTGTTGCCTGGCAAATGGGTTTTAAACGACCATCAAAGAGACTTGACAGAAATAGAAAAAACCTACAGGGACATTATATCCCAAGTGTCACATACATTACAGGCAAAATTATGCAAAACGGAGCAGGAGTTCTTCTTGCCGTTCAACTAAACAGGCCTTCAAGTGGGAAATGACTCTAGTTTCAACAAAGGTTCCAGAAACAGCAGCCAATCCTTATGAGGATGAAGCAGTTCTTTGATCATTACTTAAGAGGCAAAAAAAAACCTTCTCTTCATTTTAATTTCTGTCCGTCTTACCTGGGACCAGAGGCTAAAGCAGAGCAAGTGAATCGGCGGAAGAAAAGGCTGCACACTTTGAAGTTATTGAAATGAGGGGAGGAAGGGTGGGAAATACCAAGGAGAGCTAAGTAAAGAACTTGTTGAGCTGCTGAAGAGGTTCAGCCAAACTGTCAGCTTTAGCTCTCCGTCTGTAAAACTTTTTTTTTTTTTTTTTNTTTTTTTTTTTTTTTTGACTTGAAAGTGAGAATATTTAATGGATGTTAGCTTTGTGTCTCTTAGTATGCACAACAATTTTGGTGCTTACGTGTGCAGAGAACAAACCAACAGTTGCACCTCTATCAAAGCCACATTTAAGTAGTGCCCAAACATTACCTCTAATGGGAATGTCTGTTTGTGTTATCCTCAATATGCTATGGTTTATTCAACAGCCAAGTGTGAAGCTGTCACAATCCATTGATTCCACGCAGGAGAAATCCCACAACAGCCGTCACTCTGGTAGACGTAATGCTCAGCCCTTAACCCTTTGGAGAATGGCTGTCCCTGACAGGGTCGGACACTTGACATTGCAAGCAGTAAGGACCTGACACCAGTGATAACCGTAGAGGAAGCCTCTGAATGGAGCCATGGGCATTGATGATGTTCAGCCTGTCAGGTTGTAGCAAAGTGTCGAAGCTTCTGGAGCAACGTCCTCACAGTAAAGAGAAGAGGAGCGTCTAGTTGACAATGGGGTCGGTGTGAGTCAGTTATGACTGAGTCCCTGGAATACATAAAGGGTCTGAGAGGAGGGAGACATGGAGAGGAGCAGGGATGTTTGTGCCTGGTTGTGACTGACCTACGTCTGTCCAACAGAGCAGAATATTCTTTATAGTCAGATTTACAGTTTGTAGTTTGTCCCCTCTCCTGGTTATTCCTGGTGGCATTTCTGTTGTGCATATAGATTGGACATAAGCTGAACTTGTGTTATGGTAGGCAGAGATGTGACTGAGCTGCACAGGTGGCTCAGAGAGGTGGCTCACTCTTTTATGTGCAGATGGACCTCATGAATCTTTAAGCAGGAGACATGAATGATACAGTTGCCTTATCCCAGGGTGCAAGCCAAAACCTATTTCTACCTTAATATAGGAAGTAGCATCTCATCGTTCCAAAAGATGATTTTGGAGGCATCACATCCCTTTCACCAGAAATGTTGGCAAATTGCATCAAATATAAGCACAGCGTAAAATTGAATAAAAGAGCATTTTAATGTATGTAATACAAGTGGAAATGCCTTGGGGAAAATGTGTTTTCTAAAACATGCACAGTCACATACTATAGCATTTAGCGCTGTTGCTAATTCCTTTAATAAATTAGGGTGAAGATGTTTTACACTTATTCACTCCACAGCTAAAGGTGAGCACTAGATCTGATAAGTGTTCCTTCATTACTCTACTACTCCTTTGTGTTTAATTTTGTGTATTCATGTGTGTGTTTCACAAAGACATAAACACCCCGTACACATAGAGTCTTTAAATAGTCATTATGCAGCAGAATAACTGCTTTGATGCATGCAGCTCCCAGGCAATCAATTATGATTTAGGAATTCTACTGTAAACATTGGCTCTGAGCCACATTGAAGAAATGCAAATGTATTTTTAACCACTTCATCGCTTGATTCTGTGCCACACTGACAGGTGTGCATCATGGAGCTTTAATATGAGGGCATCAGCAAAGTGTTCTGGGACAACCTCTGCAAAACCTAAGAGTAAAGCATGGAGTTAATTTGTAATTTACATGGTTAATATGCTGTTAAATGCTGCACAGGCCCCCTGTGATCATGTGTGCCTGTGTGTTTGTGAGTGACTGAGTGTGTGTGTGTGTGTGTGTGTGTGTGTGTGCACATATGAAAGCAGTATTGCTGTGGAACCTTAATTAGTCCTGATATGTTTCCCATTTCATCCACAGCTAAACGTTCCCTGTTCACAAACCTTCATTAATTTTAACCCATTATCACCACCACTGCCTGTAGATACAGTATGTTAGCCATTACTCTGTTAATTTACACAGAAACTGGGAAATGAATAGCTGATCTAGAATCGAGGGACACATGGAGAACCTAAAGGCTTAGTGCTTTTTTCCCTATGGCCTTTGTTCATGTCATCAGGATGGGAAGCTCTCCTTTTTTTGCATAAAATATAATAAATGAAATGCATTTAATGTGTCTTACTGAGCAAAATAATAAAACTTGAAATAGCCAGTCCACTGCCTGTGCATGTAGAGAATTCACAACAAACCCTGTTACCTTTTTTAAGAATTTATTTTACAGAGAGTGATGAACCGGTGAAAAAATTAACAGCAAAAAAGTATATTTTTCATTTTAGAAACATTGGGGATTAAAGTCGAACATTTATGAGAATATGAACACCAAAGTAAAGTACTTATACTAAAAAAAAAACTTAAGTACTGTAACAAAGTATTTTTACTTCATTACTTTACACCACTGGTTATACAGTATGTGTGTATCTTAGACAAGATTACATTAAAATTAAATACAACTAAAGCCAGTCATGTAATATAAAAGGCTGTGGTACTCCTAATGAAAGCAGAAAAGGAAGGAAGGAAGGAAGATACTCTGGCATCCTTTTTAAAAACTTGTTAGAGTTATCTGAATATAACCTCCATAACTAACTCTTTGGAGTCCCACTTGGCTCTTTCTGAGGTCCCCTAATGAAATAAAAATGTGAGGTATGACCTTATGGCAGGATTTTGAAAGTTTTGCTTATTAGTATTATTTTTAGGTCCAGCCATTATTTGCTTGCAGTCTGACCCAAACTGCTGGTTGAAAGAAGATTCTGTCGTTGTGATCAAAAATAACATTGAAATTGAATGAAAAACACACTGGACACTTTGAGTCATTTGTCTTTTCATTCAGCGACAGAAAGTAGGTCATTGCAGTCCTATAGATCTAAAATTGTCACATTTACACACATGCACATAGTTATCCCAGTCGTTCCCAAGGTCATGGTCTCCCATCCTCCTCCCTGTCCCCATTTATCCTCTATATAATAGGATATGCTGACTGGTTTAGAACATTGGTTTTGCACCCCATCCCCCAGCCAGCACAGGGCTGGCGGATGGGGGGCGCATGTAAACCTGGTTACATGCAGGCTTTTGCATTTGAAGTGTTTGATTGTTGTTGTCTAGCTTTAATCAGTCCCATTCTAAAAATAAAATATACTGTAGTACTGTGTTGCATCTTGCAATAAATTCAGGATCTTGGCCATTTAATGTTCCTTATTCAAAGTGTGTTGCTCATTGAAAGCATGCACCAAAATGTAAGTGTTAGAGAATATAGAGGTCAGTAGTGGTGAATCTATGCTTCTCATTTATATCCTCCTTCCTCTTTTCTTTATTAGCTGTGTGCACCTGTATTAGGATGCTTCCATGGGATGAAGAGAAAAAAACAAACAAAAAAAAAAAAAAACAGGGAAAGGCCAGTGAGGCTGACTGACATTCTTATTTATTTTGCCTTGCTGGGCTGAAAGTGTGTGAACATCTCTCTCTCTCTCTCTCTCTCTCTCTCTCTCTCTCTCATGTGTGTGCTGGGCAAATACAGGGTTAACGACTCCCAATGCCAGGGGTCTATAGCTGTCGTAACCCTGTCAGTTAGTGAGGGCAGGTAATTACCTTAGAATGACAGGTCTGGAGGGCAGTGTGTGGGTGTGGGTGTGAGTCTACTTAGAAGAGGGTATATAGGTTTGTAAGTTTATTCTTGCATATTTTTATATGTGTATATGAAGATGTGTGCTCAGACAATTGCGTGTGTGTGTTTGCATGATCTTGTGCAGGTTGTTTTTTTGGGGGGGGAGGGAAAGATGGATGGAGAGCGGCAGCATTTCTTATCCCATTCAATTCAATTAGACAGGATGTATTGACAGAAGGGGAGGACCACCTGCTTGCGTATGCAAAGCACACAGCAAGGGGCGTCATGTGACAGCTACACCCCAATACACTCCTCCTGTAAGATCAGCACATGTTGTTAGCGTGTAGACATTCTCCTCTCCTCTCCGTTTGGAAAGTGGAGAGGCTTTGTTAGTTCTTGATGGAGTCTCAACACTCAAGCTCCACCGATTTATTGAATCAAATCTGGACTTGGTACACAGTGTTGCTGTACTTACACTTTTCTCACCTCCAAAAGCACATCTTCAGCGGTTCTTTGTCTTTCATGTATTTCTGACTCACAGGATTTATTTGTCTATCACATGCCCTTTGGTATACCTCATACAACCGAAATATAGTATGTTTTTCTATCTTAAGTGAGTATGCATGCATGAAGCTCTGGGCATTGTAAGGAAAACAAAGCTTCTATATTAGCATCTACAGTCATAGATTTAAAGCAATGAGACAGGACAACATGTCGACAAAGCATTTTGTTGCCATATCTGTGTTGATGATCACAGACATTTCCTTAACAACCTCTCCACTTATCTCTCCCCAGGCCATGGGTTCTTTATACTCATTTAGTTTCTCTCTGTTTCTTGCATTCTCTCTCTCCATTATTCTCCTATATATGTTCCTGCATGTGCATGGGTGGGTGTACGCCCAATGCGCTTATTATGCGATTGTGTCCCTCAAGATTTGAGCTACTCAGCTTTCGTCATGGTTCCATTGAGGTGGGATTTATCCAAGTACGTTTTCAAAAGGATGCCTCCTGCATCACGGCATTACAATACCTTAATCCACAGAGGAGGAGAGGAAGAAGAAGAAGAAAGAGACTGAGGAAGTAGAGGATGGGATTAAAAGGGAAGGGACAAAGGCAAAGAGGAGGAGGAAGAGGAAGAGGAGGAAGAAGAACATAGAAGGCCAACAGAGAATCAGAGAGAATGAAGTTGAAATGGGATTAGAGGCCAAGGGTCATCCTATGTGTATAGATGCAATAATCACACAAGGACCATTAGCGACTGCAAAACTCTCGCTCAGGAGGAAGGAGGAAAACCAGATCATCTGTTTTCTTTTGATAATATTGATTGAAGTTTATTTTATTTAAGCTAAGTTTAGCAACATATTGTTTGACCTTTGCAGCAACATGTATACTATAAGAATATAAAGTATGTTTGTGAGAGACAGAATTAGGAGAAGACATCTGGTATCATATGAGAAGCTGGAGCCAACTTTATTCTTTGATTTTGAATCGTGGAATTTGAGTAACACTTTTATGGACATTGACAGTTATACGTATATTATTATATATGTGTATATTCAGAACCAAAAACCTTGGTTCCTATTTGGAGCCAGAAGCTAGCAGGACCTCATTTGGGAACCTTGACAACATCATAAGTGGGCATGTATTATTCTACCACAAAAGTGAAAATGGAAGTGTGTTCAGTGGTCTGTAACATCCATAGCTGGCTCATGTAACTCTGTTTGCTTAAAGTAAATTAATAAAATAATAAAAGCTTGCAGGTAAACAATGTTGTTTGTCATCTTGTTTGTTTTCACTGATTCTACTTCTACTGAAAAACAAAATTCTGCCATTACTTCCATTGGTGATACAATGGTTCCATTACAAATTAGTGGAAATGCAGGCTGGCTTTCTGGATGAACTAGTTCAAGAACTAGAATTGTTTTGGTGGAATAGCAGGATTTATGAGGTTCTATAGTTAGAGCTACCTTTTCCAGGTTTTACAGGTAGTGGCATGGGTATAATTTGACAGGTATAATTTCATTAAGAAAAGGAGTGCAAGATGAGATGAGGTGAGATCACGTCTATTAAAGTTCTATCTTCTGCACCCCTCATTCATTCATTTCCTGTATTTAGTTCTGTTTTCCTCCTCGACCCTCTGTCTCTCCTGCCCCCATTCCCCAACCTCTCATCTCTAACCCTCCTCTCTTAATCCTATCTTCTTTTCTGCCTGTAGAGTTCATGAGGAATATATCTCTGCTAACCACACGCCATGCTTTAATCTATTCATGCTCCCCTTTTCATTGTGGTTTCTGAGTTTGCAGTCACTAGTTTGCAATATTTGCAGTACTTTTGCAACTTCCGCTGGTCTTGTTTTTTTTTTTTTTTTTTTTTTTTTAAATAATTTAGTGTTTGTGCACCACCTTTAGTCCCATGTTTGCAATAAAGGAAAAAATTCTAAGCGTAATCTTAAAATCTACACCCTTAATGCTTTAATACCTCTCATGTGGTTGCATGTGAGGTGTTATTTAAGTTGCTTGTTTCTGGGACTTTCACTTTATAATCACTCTGTGATGTTGCTTCATGGGCTTAAACTCCCTCATTTTGTGTAGCAGCAGGGGTCATATTAAAGTTTAGCACCCTTAACCAAATGGACTTCTTAAAAAATACATAATTACAAGTTTATTTCATATGAAGCAGGGGATAGTTTAATGTGTTGTTTTGTGTTCTGAGATATGTAAGAAGTAAGTAAAAGAGTAAATAGTAAAAAAATCTTAATTATGTATTAATGAGTTTTCCAGCTGTGATAATTTCTTGCCGTGAATTCTTGTCAGTGACTCTGGATACAAAAATAATGCTACCATATTCCCTGATATAAATGAGATTCTGTCTTCGTCAGGACCATTAATTGTAGGGGGCATGTTTAAGCTGGAGGTTAAATTAACACAAAATGAGTCGCATAATACCCTCTCCTGGTAAATGTGGTGCAGAGCTGATTTTAATTTAGCAAAAAGGGGGAATATAATCCAGAGCCATTCTCCCCCTTCATTGCTGCATTCCCAGACAGACTATTGGGCTTTTTTTGGGCTGCCCTCTGCAGATGCAGATTTTAAAATGGGGACCAATAGATGAGATATAAGGGAAGTGGGGGGGGTAAGGTGAATAGGATAGGGGGATTAGTATTTCTACTGCTGGTGTGTGTGTGTGTGTGTATGTGTGTGTGTGGTGGGAGAGAGAGAGAGAGAGAGAGAGAGAGAGAGAGAGAGAAGGATGGTCCAAGAGAGAGCAACAGACTAAAAACTTTGCTTTTTCATCATGAATATTTATGTATGATAGTTGTGCAAAGCGATAAACATTTGGGCAGCATGGTTGCAACTACTCTCTTCCATTTTCTAATTTCTTACCTTCCATCTCTCTGTGTTTCTCCCTCTTCCTCTCTCGTCCTCCCACTTCATTCCCCTGTGACGTGGTTTAGCTGTAATCCACTCAGACACGTTCTGATGATTTTTTTCTGAGCGGAATGTTGGCACTCACCCACGCACCACACTCTCCCTTTCCCTCCTTTTCTGTCTTTCCAAATCCTTCAGTCTGTCTGTTTCGACTTTCTAGAGAGAGAGGGAGGGAGAGAGAGGGAGAGCAGAGTGATTGTATATTCTGCCATTTGTGTAGCAGCCATTATGTGAACCTGCTGTTTGTTTATTTGTTTTTCTACATTTGTTCATCTGTGTATCTAGCAAAGATGACATGATAAATGCGTGTTTTTAATCTGCTTGTATGCACATCCATCTGAGTCAATGTATTCTGTCAGACGGAGAGAGTGAGCGAAATTCATAAATATTGTATGTACTTATGTTCTTGTATGCATGTGTATCTATGCAGTGTGCATGGATGTGTGTGTTTGTGTGTGTGTGCTGTTAAATGCCTGTTTTTAATTAATGAACACAATATCACACCCTCCACATCCCTGAATACTCATAATGTATTATTACAGTGTGTTGAGTATCATTAGGTGACTCAAAAAAAAAAAAAAAAAGNAAAAAAAAAAAAAAAAAGTCAGAAAAGTGAGTAAAAATGAGAAGTTTTAACATCTTAAATGTAGATGAATCTAGCAGTTTTGTGTTAAAGTTTGACAAACCTAAGCAATATTAAAATGAACAAAAGTGTTGCTTTGAAATACCTGCGACCTTGCCTGGTAAAAGAAATAAGTGTGGTGGGCGATGGGATCTTGTTTATAGCTTAAGTATCACCAAGCATTGAATAAATATGTGTTTGGCCAATTAAAATATTCTCAAAACATAAAACGTGATAACACTAATTACACTGAGTGCATATTAAAGTCATAGTATAGTGCACTATAGTGAATTTGTCTATATTTTCATCTCTCTCTGAAGTCTTTGTAAATGATGAGCTGTTAAATATTTCATGTTTAACTTGTCTCTCTTGCCATTTTTTGGTCAGCTATCTTGCTTTACTCTGATTAACAAGCTAAAATTTGCACAATAGACACACCTGTCTGGTGTAACAACGACATCATCTGTGTGCTCCATTTCAAATGTTTTCCTTGATTTATGAGTTCCTGTTAATGAACCTGCAGTTTCACTTCATTCCTCACGGTCTTTTCTATCGCATGGCTTGTCCATTCATGGTTTCCCATTGGTGCTGGAATAAAACCTCAACATCAGCACCTGACGTGTGGAGTGAACAATAACTCCCCGGCCTGAGGATGCTAACAATGCAACACTGACTTGCTAATCCTGTTGGCTGCTGACGAATCACTGTCACCCTGCAGAATGCGTCACTGCTTTGTCAAGTGCCAGAACAGGGTGAGACTAAATGCTTAACTACACCTTAAGCTTGTGATATGAATGAGCTGGAGGACCTAGAATGGAGCTTGGCCAAGATTAGTGTGTTTGTGTTTTTTTTATGTGTGTCTGTGTATGTTATGTATGTTGCTATGAGAGGCTGCATGGGTGTTGTTTGAAGGGGGGAACCTCCCCTCTCGTCTACTGAAATTAGCAGAGCTTACGGAACAATTTCATGTTAATGCTGCCAAATACAGTTCCCTAATCTCCTGCGATTCGCTCTGCAGCATGGTCTTACTGCTTAAGAATATCCTGATTGCTCTTCCACTGCATATATTAACTTCTACTCCCCTCTAGATTTAGAGGGCAAGAATGGAGAGAGAGAGAGAGGTTATGGAGGGCTGGACAGATCTGGGGGAAGTGAAGTTAAACAGAGATGCAGCAAGACAAAATAAGAGTGTAGAAGGGTGGAAAAACTAAAAGAAGAACAAAGAATTCTGGTTTCAAAACGGGAGGATGAAAAGATGAAATGATAACTGGGATTGCAGTCAATAAATTGATTGGATGAGGTGACTACAGGGGACTTCAACATGTACTCAGAGAGAGAATTCTTTGACTTTTTTGATACAGATCGTTAAATACACCAGCATTCCTGACCTGCTGTTCAGTAGAAACCATACTGCAGGGACATTTAAAACCCACGGAAATCAGCCAGGCATTTTGATTTCCATTTAAGAACAAACGCATTGCAAACAGCAATAACGCTACACACAAAAAGCTCCATTTGCTGCCATTGACTTGGGAACATGGGTGAGTAGGGGTGAAGAAAACGAGGGGCAGGGGCAAAGGAGGGTGTTCAGAGCCCTGGATTTAATTTCCGCTTTGCACTGTGAGATAAGTCAAGCTTAATGAGCTGACAGAGAGTGAGATGGAGGGAGCAAGAGAGCTATGAGAGCCACGGAGGGCAGAGAACAGAGGAGGAAGGAGGAGAGGGAGGGTAAGTGAATGTGGGAAGAGGGGGTATCCTGGCGATTCTGTCTGGCTAGATTCATGGAGAGAGGGAGCAACAGAGAGAGAGGTAGTAGAAGATAGAAAAGTAAAACTTGGGGAGAGAGAGAGAGAGAGAGAGAGAGAGAGAGANAAAAAAAAAAAAAAAAACAGGCTCTACTTGTTCATGTGTGTGTGTGCGTGCGTGCATATGCATCAACTAGTTCTACTGTTGATGTTTTTTCTTCATTCCATAGTATAGAATGAATGTAAGATTCATCGAAAAATATAGAAATATTGCATAGAAAAAATGTGAAGAAAAGAGACATTTAGGAATATTTTGGAGCTGTTCCTGTATGAATGTTTCTATTTTTTTCTTTCTTTCTGACTTGATTCGACTTATTTTTTTCTTCTGTCTATGGCTGCAACATACCTGCTTTCAAAAATGGTTATATAAGGAGTTCCAGAATCTCCAGGTAAAGAGTTGAATGAAAGGTTACCTCACAGAGACTTAAAGGAGCTGTCCGGTGCTGAAACGGACAACATGACCTCTCCATGGTCCTGAAGTAACAAACTATTCACTTTGGTCCTCCTCACAATCATTTCCTTCTTTGAGACAAGTCCTGTGCTCTATCGAAATCGCCTTACATTTTGCAAGGTGCCAATAAATCCTTCCTTTATTAAACCATGTGTATTGATCCTTTTTTTTCTCCTCGGATCTCTAAATCTTTCTTTCCAGCTTAATCCCTTCTATTATTTTTCCACCTTTTTTTCCTCCTCTTTCATTCCGAAGGAAATGTCATTGTCTATCTCCATTGCTAGTCTATGAGTTCTGTGGGGGGGGATGGTATGAGGCGCTCACTCAGACTCAGAGCCAGGTCAGTGGAGAAAGGAGTACCGTGAACCCTTCTCCGGGGCATAAAGTGAAAGATTTGCCAAAATGTCAGCAATGCTTTGATGATGGGACTGATAAGACTGAAGCACATGAGATGATATTTACCGTGTATACTCAAGTATAAGCCGAGTTTTTTTTTTTTTTTTTTTTTTTTTTTACCAAGTTTCACAATGCAAGTCGGGGGTCGGCTTATACAGGAGTAATTCAAATCGGATCCCAGAAAATAAAATTTCCAGGAGTGGAAATACTACCCATGCATGTAAAATAATTTAAATCATATCTTAGATGATGTATTTCCTGACTAAACATCTTATCCAGCACATTTTGCGGCAGCCAGTAAGCCGTGATCCGTCAGTTAGGGTAATCAGCTGCTGAAATAAATATCATGTTTACCGGTACGCGGATTATTTTCAGAAGATCAGAGGAATACTATGACAATACCCAGAAAAACAGGTAATTTGCTAAACAAATAAATTGAACATCAGGGGGTTGGCTGAGGGAATTCCAAAACTTCATATCGAGGAATGTCCAGCAAAAAAAAAAAAATCACCTTAATTTCACAGCTAAATAACTTAAATTAGTGCCTTGATAATTACAGCTCATTTGAAAAGCTTTCCTTACTTCATCAATGCGATTCAGACAAGGAAGAGTCGGGAAGTCTTAATGTTAGCTAATGTCACTTACGGTAATCAGCTGTTTACCGGTACCGGTAGATGGATTATTTTCAGAACATCACAGGAATACTATGACAATTCTCAGAAAAAAACAGGTAGTTTGCTAAACAAATACCATATATACTAGACTATAAGCTGACCCCCGATTTTGACCTGCAAATTTAGATTTTTAAAGAAACCCACATATAAGCGGCACCCCTGATGTTCCATCAATTTATTTATTTAACAAATTACTTGTTTTTCTGGGTATTGTCATAGTATTCCTCTGATTTTCTGAAAATAATCCAGGTACCTGTAAACATGATATTTATTTCAGCAGCTGATTACTGTAACTGACAGATCAGGGCTTACTGGCCACCACAAAATGTGCCAAATAAGATGTTTAGTCAGGAAATACATCTTTCTAAGGTATGACTTAAACTATTTTCCATGGGTAGTGGTAATGGGTAGTATTTACACCCCTGGAAATTTCGTTCTCTGGGATCCGATTTGAATTACTCGTGTATAAGCTGACCCCCCAGTTTGCTTTGTGAAATTTGGTTTAAAAAAAAAAAAAAACTTGGCTTATACTCGAGTATATATTGTAAATTGATGGAATAACATCAGCGTCAGCTTATATTCGAGATCGGCTTATAGTCCAGTAGCCTATATACAGTACATTACATTCCTTTTGTTGTTATGATCTCCCTATCTTTAGACAAAAACACACCTAATTATTAAAGGGCCATCTGCATCCTATTTGAATGCATATGTTCAGGAATAAACGCTTCCTTTTGTGTGTCTACGATGCTGCGCGCACATTGAAAATGCCAAACAGGTGGCAGATAAGCTTGAATGATTTGCTATGCGGCCGTGTGCATACGTGTGTGCACCTGTGATAAAGTTCCCCTGAGATGTGACATCTGATGTGTGATAGTTTGGGGATTTGTGTGCATTTTTGTGTGCGGTAAACGCCGTGTGTGTGCATGATGTTAATCAGGCTGTCACGCTAAGACGGAGTCCTGCGGGGAAAAGCCTGTTGTGTCTGGAGTTCTCCACAGGATATCCCTTCATAAACATACAACACACACACAAGGGCACACAAACATTTTTTTTCTTTGTTTTTTCTCCTTGTTATGCTTGTGTCCTGAGCTGATTGGTGTAGCTGAGGCTTGATATTGCGCATAAAATCTGACTTTGAAAGTTGACATCAAATATCAGGCAGGGTCTGAAGAAATCGTTGAAGAAAATGAGCAAAATCAAAGAGGAGATAGACTAGAAGAGGCACACAGTTTATGTGTTTTGCCACCTATTCTTACACATACCAAAGCTGTCTGCAGTGTCACACTGTGCACATCTGTGCAAGCACACACACACACACACACACACAGAACCCTGAAGGACCTTTGTCAGATCATCACATTAGTTCACACATGTTCAAACTAGTAAAGTCACTCACACACACCAACACTTCCTGTAACACTTAGGTCATACATTTTCCTGCATGCTCACACAGACATGAGCACACGTGCACACACACACACGCATACCCAGCCTGACCTTTGTCAAATCATCACATTAGCACACACATTCAAACTAGTAAAGTCGCTCACACACCAACACATCCTCTTGGACATCATACATTCTCTGGACATGAACACATAAGCATGGACACTCGTGCTCTCACACACACACGCATGCACACACACACACTCATGCGCAAACTGGCCTCAGGGCTGTAATTTGTCTTGTGTTACTCATTAGCACAGGTCGACAGAGCAAAGGAGAGACGGTGGCAAAAAGCAAACGAGAAACAGGAAGCCATAGTGAGTGATAGTTTGCTGTCAGATGTAACACAGAATGTTTGATGCAGAAAGAAGATAACAATAAGATGTCTATGTGCATCATGAGACCTTAGCATGCTCGTTTCTGAAAGTGAGCGGTAACGGGCAGTATGCCTAAAGCCCATTTATACTTCATGTTAACTAGGCGTGCGCTTGTACATGCGTTATGAGTGGAATTGTTTACATACTTGCATCCATAGTTAACATCGATCTGGAGGGTTAAACACTCTACCGCCAGGCGGCGATGTGAGGGGCCGTGACTTAGAACTAACAAAAACTGCTTCCGATTTTACAANACCGCCAGGCGGCGATGTGAGGGGCCGTGACTTAGAACTAACAAAAACTGCTTCCGATTTTACAAAGCAACCAGTGTAAACAGCAAGGCGACAGCGGAGAAACAGTTATACAGTACTGTTCGCTTTCAGGACGCTGGAGCGCTAACGTATTTACATCGTTAGCCTGTGCTGCTAACGTTACGACAAACGTTCACAACACTGCCCCCTGTGCTCTCTGTAGGTACTGCATCTTACATAAGCGTTGCATTAATTCTGGATGAGATGCACAAACGACGCTTCAAACCAACGCTGGAAACATGTGGCAGCCATCTTATGTAATGGGGCTTAAGGCTGTAAAGGCTAGCCGACCCCTCAGCAGTTGCATTACTAGTATGGTGCCCGCTCAAAGCGTGCCTGTTCGGACCGGGCCGGACTTTATGGTGTGCACTGCAGCCTGCCATAATTTTGTTATGCATATCTTCATGAGCTAGCTTTGCTGCGTGGGGTCGGGTTGAGACTGTACCATTGGACCGGAGCGTATGCTGCCACGCCCGGAGTGCATCCTGCCACCATGGACTACTTTTTACTGGCACAGCTCAATTTGAGAACTGCTCATCCAAACAACTTCACACGCGACACTGCACGTCCTTGGGTCCTGAGCAATAAACCTGTCGAATATCAACTTGATATGGCGCCGGGTTCTAGAGATGTTGGTGCCACAGAGAGATGGAGAAAATTCTAATAAGATGTCCACTTGTATTTTCTTTGGTATTGTCAGGCTTACAGTGCAGAGGTCAGACACTGGCATTCCTCAGTGCCCAGTTACTCTCCCTTACTTTTTTTTCCCACAGACACACACACACACACACACACACACACACATCGGGGGTGGGGGTAGGCAGGCTCCAAAGAAGACATTGATTCTGTTTGGCTGAAGATAAGTTGCCTGCATATTCAAGTGCTAATTGAGACACACACACACACACACACACACACACACAAAACTCTCTTTGATTTATATCTCTAATGTGAATGTTGTAGATATGCAGCCTTCCTTTGGGCAAAGAAATATCAGATCAATTATTGAAGCAAACGCATTTACATTTGCTTTGAAAGAGTCAAAACAACAACAAAAGTAACAGCTCCAGCGATGCCATCATCATCATCGATGCAGGTGTGAAGATGGTATCCCACCCTGCAAGTGCATGGTGGGAAGGTCACGGTGTTCGGAGAATTGGCTCCTTCATTTCCCAGAGTGCTGCTTGAGTGACTGGTTCAGTGCTAGTGTGTGTGTGTGTGTGTGTTGGAAGTAGAGTGAGTGATGTCAGGGCCCTGAGCGGACAGCCTTGTTTCTGCTGCTGTTAATCACACTCCATCTCTGACAGAACAGCACAGAGCGTAGGTCTTTACTCCTATCCCTCCTCTGTCTACCGCTTCAGGCATGTCTGCGTCTCTTTTTCTGCTGGCCTTCCACTGATCAGCTGCTTTTTACATCCCAAACAATTCAATTAATAGATGATGGAACCATCTTCCTCATTCATTCATTAACTGCCATATATACTTGACTATAAGCCGATCTCGACTATAAGCCAACCCCCTGATTTTGACCTGCAAATTTAGAATTTTAAAGAAACCCGTATATAAGCCGACCCCCTGATGTTGATCCATCAATTTATTTGTTTAGCAAATTACTGTTTTTCTGTCATAGTATTTCTGTGATTTTCTAAAAACAATCCACGTACCAGTACCGGTAAACATGATATTTATTTCAGTGGCTGATTACCATAACTGACGTTATCTAACATTAACTTTTCTTCCTTGTCTGAATTGCCAATGAGTTCATTCCAGTCCTGCTCTGTGTAACGTATGCCTTCATTGTTGACACGTCCGTGTCGTTTCCATTCTGTGTTGTATCTTATCTCAAGCTTCTTGCTAATAAAGCACAAAACATGNCGTGTCGTTTCCATTCTGTGTTGTATCTTATCTCAAGCTTCTTGCTAATAAAGCACAAAACATGATATTAAACGAGACCAAATAACACTACTGTACCGGTGTATGAAACAGCACTTTTATAAGGTCGTCTCTGATTGGCCCATTCTTTTTTCTTTGACTAATCATAGCAGTGCTTACTGGCCACTGCAAAATGTGCTAGATAAGATCTTTTGTCAGGAAATATCTCACCCTAAGGTATTATTTAAACTATTTTCTATGGGTAGTGGCAATGGGTAGAATTTCCACCCCTGGAAATTTCGTTCTCTGGGATCAAATTTGAATTTCTCATGTATAAGCCAACCCCCCGATTTGCTTTGTGAAATTTAGTAATGAAAACTCAGCTTATACTCCAGTATATACGGTAATTCCTGCTTTTCTTCCCCCACATTGATGCTGCAGATCTGTAACTCTAACCTCCTAACTCTCATCACTGACACAATTTTAATAAAACTTGATTAAAAATGACGTTTATCTGTCCCATACAATGACTTTTCCTTCATGATACTGACTTTAGTAATATGCGAGGTGTTCAAGACTGTCTATCCATCTGTCCCCTCTGGCTGTCTGTGTTTCTTTAAACACTAGCTCAGACAAACACAGCACAAACACACACTGTAGATTTTTTTTTNTTTTTTTTTTTTTTTTTTTACCATAAGGGACTAACACTTGTTAATTTGACAAGCTTCCTGAGCAGCTGCCCATATGCCATGTTTGCCCATGTTAGAACACACCCACACACACACACACACACACACACACACACACACACACACACACACACACACACAGGGATAGATGTATGAATGGAGATACAGTGAGAGGAAGAGAGAAACACTTGATGTCATTAGACCTCAGAGTCTCTCACAAAATATGCAGCAGCAGAAATAAAGCTGATAAAATGTGATGGCTGACCTTCTCAACAGTTAGTCCAGTTTAGATTCACATTCATCCACACACACACTTAATGCGCCTGCAGTGCCCGAGCAGCTCCACGCCCAAATTAAATTTCTCTCATGCACTCATTTGTAATGCGTAAATGAACTTTGTCTGTTGTTGATATCGTGAAAAGGTCAGTGCAACGTATTCTCTCAAAATAGATTTTAGATTTTTTTTTTTAAACAAAGTTTTGTGTAATACCGCCACACACACTGTCTGTGAAGTTCAGCCCCCCTNTTTTTTTAAACAAAGTTTTGTGTAATACCGCCACACACACTGTCTGTGAAGTTCAGCCCCCCTCCGTTCTGCCCCCATCCCCCCACTCTTAACTCTCCAGTCTCCCTTCAGTGCCAGATGGTGCAACCCATCACTGTTAACTGGCAGAGAAGGAAGAAGGAATGAACTGTGAGGTGGGGATAGCCGGGCGGGCAGTCCATGCATTATTAATTGTGAGTAATAGAGGCTTGTATGGGTGTATACATTATTGAGGCCAGGTTCTTGTGAGGGCAGTTAAGCTGAAGTGGCGCTTGGCTTAATGGATTGGGACAAAGTCAGACTGAGAGCACATTTACCCGGTGCTGGGTGTAAAGTTAACACCTGTTTACACCACTCCACAGCTGAATGGGCATTACGAATCTGAAACTTGAACCTGCTTTGCCCTCATTAACACTGGAAGGTGCTGGTGTTTTAAGAAATGCAAAACTCATTCTGACTTTTTTTTTTTGCACAGAAAGTTTTTNTTTTTTTTTTTTTGCTGGTAAGTTAGCTGGATTTCTGTTAAATCTCCAAAGAAAGGGAGGGAGGAAGACAGAGGGAGGGAGGGAGAAGAGAGAAAGAGAGGCTGAAATGCATCATTGCAAAATATCAAATGTCAACTTGTACAACAATTTGCCTACATAAAATATAGATTTAAATTAAAGTGTAACTCAGATAATTTATGGTTAAAAATTATTAAACAATACTAGCAATATTATTAAGCATTCGGTGTCGAGTCTTGACGTTTGATATCCAGTCCTATCTGAAGCTGAATTATATAGTCTGCCAGCTCTGCATGAAAACTGTTCATATTCTGATCCTGATAAACACACACAAACACACACGTGCAGCACACTCAGTACAGCATAACATGCACACATTTAAACCTCTACAACTTTATGTAAGCCTAAGGGAAATGCTATCCCCCTGCCTTTGTGTGTATTTAGCTGTGGCAGTGCTGTATGCTAATAATCTGACGTGATCCTGCTGTTTTATAGAGTGTGTTCTTAATATTGCTGCAGATATCTACACACCTCTCACAGCAGAGATCTAATCTGATATTATTAGTATTGTTTACTGGCCTGCATTAGCATGCAATGTCAGCTTTCCTTCCTTTTCACGTGTAGGAGTATGAAATCAGCGATGTAGAGAATCTGATGGGAGGGCTGTTGAAAAAGTAAATCCTATACTTCGTGTGTAGTGGCTGACTACACACACACACACTGAGGTATTGGACTGCAGTTTTGAGAATTGTGATTCTGCTTTGGTGGGAGGAGAGCCGGCTGATCCTCTCAGCCTGCTGGCAGGTCCCGTCGTTGGAAAGAACAGTATCACTCTGCATTTACATTGATCCTTATTAGACTGGGAGATTAAACCCTCAGCAAAGGCAAGCTATGGCTGCACACCGCTTTGGAGTTTCACCATACTGCTTACATACAGGCCTAAACACACACATAGTACACACTCCATCGCTCCACACTCGTACAGTCATGCTTCAGTGTTAATCTAGGACACAGTCAACACCAGGAGACATTTCTTTGTGCGAACCATTTTAATATGGATTTTCTAATTCATGGTTTCAAAGCAAGTCAGTGTTTCTTGTGATATATTTGGCTTGCGGGAATTCCTGCAATTCCATTTTTAGAATAATTTTTAGAATCAGCAAAAAATTTCCTTTCTAGTTAATTTATTTAAACCATCAGGTGTTTTTTCTTGATAACAGAAATGCCTTTAAACTTTCTTTTATTGCCACGAGCTGCAACCCCAGCAGCCAATCATAACCCTCCATCATTTCACAGAAGAGGTGTGTGTTGCTGAGCATGATGGGATGGATGAAGGTCTCCAGGGTAACAGGGCAGGTCATGCGGTCTTATCGTGTTGTAGCGTTTCCAATTATATTATGGGCTGTTTGTTTCCTAACCCTGTGATGCAGTGTCATCCTGGCAACTAGCCAGCGATGCAAGACACAGCACCACAACATCTAAAGCACCTGTGTGTGTGTGTGTGTATTTGTACTCGTGTTCAGGTGTGTGTCCACATATTCAGACACAGTAGAGAAAGGAGGAGGAAAGTGTGTGTTTTTTTTGTGTGCTTGTATGTGTGTAAGTCAGTAATCTCTCTCTCTCTCTGCCTCTCAGAACACCTCTTCTGCACTGATAATGTAGGGCTTAAATATACTTTTCCCCTTAGGAAAAATCACAGGGAACATATACACCCATCAGAGGGAAACAGACAGAAAGGAAGAAGTGAGCGGCAGAAAAAAAGGGAGTTTGGGAGGGGTGAAAGAGAGAATATTTTCTGGCTGTCTCGTGTATTCCACAGAGAGTGGCGAGATAGGAATCAGGGTGTGTTTCTGTTCTGACATGGACGAAGAGCCGCAGAGCACAGACCAGAGCAAAGATAGGAGGTGGAGGAGAGACGAGAGGAGAGGAGAAGGAGAGAGAGAGAGATACAGGTCAGGACCTGAAAGCTGTTCTCTCTGTCATAGATGAGAGACGAGGTGATAAGGAGAAAGAGGAAAGGACAGACAGAGGAAGGCATAAAAGTGAAGGGGTGAAAAAAGGGCAATAGAAGGCATTTTCCTACTTGGGCACAAATGGGGCAAAAGGTGAAGGGATCAGTGCAAGAGAAAAATGTCAGCGAGTCAATATAGAATGTACAAAGAGAAAGTTCAGTGGAGACACATTTGGTTCAAATATCCTTTTTTTCTGCATCATGCTGCATCAACTCCAAAATGATGTTTCTCTCTCTTTGTAGCTATTTCAAACCAATAGAAATGTGAATGCAGTGTGAAAATACCAACATTTAAATGCAATGATCATCAGAAGATGCTTCATTTACTGCTGCGTACACGTCAGTATTACGTGTTTCCAAACTGATTAGCTAGCACACGAGTGACCAGAAAGAGAACATGAAACACAACATGAGAGATCAGCCCTACAACAAAGGGCATCTTTAGTTTTCTCTTTTATATAGTTTATAACCAGTTATAACTATAGTTTTTTGGGTTTTGATGCATTTATATGTACACAATAGTGGCAGGCATTGCTGTACAGTGGGAAGTATTTCTAATATTTTGTCCACCTTCAATTACAAATCTGGAGAAAGAAAATATTAAACTACAACACCACAAAGCTTACCAATCCTTATATTAATTATCAGTTTGATTTATTTTTTATGATACATTTTTTTCTGGAGTGCCTTAGAAGGTGTGAGTTGGTCGTTGAAGCGTGTCTCACCCAGCTTTACACCTCTGCATATTGTGAAATCAGCCATGCTGTTATGCATGTAATGCATAGTAACACATATAGTGGGTAGGGAGAAATTGAAGTGTGTGTGTGTGTGTGTGTCAAATTGAATTTTAAAATGTAAAGTTTTGACAATATGAGTAATATATCAATATTGGTTAATATATCTGCGTGGACACACAGGAATCTGCATTGCTGGGTGTCACACTGACTCCCACTTGGCCATTTTTTCCAGCCTGTTGCCCAGGAGACCAGAGGCATGTAGCTGCAGGTGGGTGCAGAGGTGGGTGTTGATGCTTTCCTGCCTCTTATTGGAGCTCTGCTCAAGATCTGAAGATCACATACCAACATAAAACAAAAGATTTGTCTGCAGGCACAGTTGCAGGCTCGGGAACACGTGTATATTAGTGTGCAGCAGCTTGGCGGCTTAAATATCGACTTTCTCTTCTTTGTCCTTTCCTGGGTCACATATTTATTTCAGTCCTCAGATTAGAGTTCCTTTAGTCCAGTTTTCTTTTTTCTCTTCTTTATTTCTGTTAGTCTCTTAACCTTCCCCCATCCACCCTCTCTTCTTTGTGTTAAATGTGATTACAGTATGTTATTAAGCAGAAGTCTGCATTCAGAATGTTCATTGGTGGAGCTTGTCTTTGGCTGGTATTGCATAATCACTCCGCTTTCATCTTAATGCTGACTTATCTAATGCAGATGTTAAGATAAACACCAGCCAAGTGGAAGCAGAACATTTTCACCAATCTCTTTCCTTAGATCTCCCGTTTGGAAATCAGCATGCTGCTGGAGGAGGAGGATGCTAGATAAAGAAGAAAATATATGCAAATGCACTCACTTTTTTAATGGAGTTCAGAGTTGTCAAAAGAATTTGCTGGGTGTTTGATGAATATCCAAGTGAAGTGATAAGCGAGCATTCATTTGACCCTTAACGCCAATTATATTTGATGTAGATTCCTTGAGAGTAACCTCATAGAGAAGGAAAAAAAGTTGAGAAAGAGGGGAAAAAAACCCCATAATTCTTCCCTCGACAGCACTGATTGTCACGCTTCTCTGGATTGCTGGGCTTTCACAAGTCCTTTGTCATCTGCCTCGGGCATGAAGTGGGCAATTGCTCAGGCGGGGGCTTTGACCCAGCTCAGTTGTAGGTTTTGGTTTGCTAAGGATTTGATCCATCTGTGAGTTTGTGGTCTGGCTCCGATGCTGCTCAGATAGAGAGACAAGGAGGGGAGAGTGAAGAGAAAGAAAGAATGGGCAGTGGATTTATCTGAACCTAAAAGAGGTAGCGCTGTACGGGGACTATTTTTATATAAGTCTATCCATCACTGTCTGTTAGTTTTTATGTGTGCATGCTAGGTGTGTGGTATAAAGGGAAGGTAATACAGTTAAAAGCCTCTGGCTATGAACAAAGAAGCCTTAAGGCTGGAGATGTAAGTCATCAAACACATCACAACTTCAAAGCAGCCCTATAGACTTCAAACGTACACCTAAACCACCGTGCTACCAAGACTTCAATACAGCCTCACCGCTTCTGTAATAGCACTCCTATCAAGTATATCGATACTAGGCTTTAGGTGGGATCTTCATCCATGTATTGGCTCGACATTTAAGCTCAGAGATTGGCTTGATTTACATAAGAACAGAGAAGTTTGGTTTCATCCTAATTTTACAGGTTCTTACGGCTCCGGATTTACACAGTAACTGTAATCCGATGCTCTGTGTAACACCGCTTTAACTCCAAAGCTCATTTTACCAACCTCACGTCTTCCCTTGTCTGTCTAGCGCATCTTCCTCCTTTCTGCTTCCTCCCTCCTTCTTTTACACCTTTTTCTCCTCTTTGCAGGAGTCTTTGAAGAATAATAGGTGTGCACTGGGAGTGCTATTGATTTTGTCTTGCCATGCTCAGGGAAAAGTGAGCTTTATTTTCTCCAAAATACAGACCAAAGAGGAAAAAATTGGCCATATTTTTGTATGCCTTTCACATCCAATTTGTCTCTGTTTTCTTTTTCTTTTCCTTTCTGCTGTTTTTGTCCACTTGTCCATTTCTGCCTTTTGTTCTGTTTGTTTTTTTCCCCTCTTGCTTGTCAGTCTACTTTATGTAGTTTCTTTCTCAGTTCATTGCTCTTCCTGCACATCCTGACTGTTTCTCTTTTCTCCTTCTGTCCAAACCTCTCGCTCAGTGTCCCACTTGTCCTTCTGGTGTTTGTTTTATGTATTGGAGAGAAGGTAACGCCCAATACACACAAACACACACACACACACACTATTGTACACAGCAAAAAGTCCAGTGTTGAATTAACCTCACAGAGTTGATTTCAACACTTTTTCAGGATTTATTTAGCTCCACACTCTCCAGAGTTATTTTTTTTTAACCTTAATTTATTCAGGGTTAGTTCCACTGAGCATCTAATGCTCTTTTTCAGGAACGCCCTGC
Organism: Lucifuga dentata; assembly: GCA_014773175.1. Lineage (NCBI taxonomy): Eukaryota > Metazoa > Chordata > Actinopteri > Ophidiiformes > Bythitidae > Lucifuga > Lucifuga dentata. The sequence continues at coordinate 47,257 of VXCM01000835.1, forward strand.
TCACACATATTCACACCTGGAAGCTGCCCAGTACAACCACAGACTTCTCTGCTGGCCACTGAGCAGCTCCACTGNTCACACCTGGAAGCTGCCCAGTACAACCACAGACTTCTCTGCTGGCCACTGAGCAGCTCCACTGGAACATTTGGGAGTTGGGTGCCTTGCTCAAGGGCACCTCAGTGATGTTAATGAGGGAGAGGTAGGCGCAGCTGCTCATTCATCTCCCTGACTCAGATTTCGCCTGCCAGCTCAGGGATTGAACCAGCAACCCTTCGGTCACAAGCTCGCTTCTCTAACCTTTAGGCCACTGCTGCCCCAAATTAACATTTTCAAAATATTTAAACATTTAACACTATGCCAGAGTTCCTTCTTTAACTTACAAAACAATGTTAAAGTCACACTAGAAGGGTTTAGGAAAAATAACATGGTTTAAAGTTACATGTTTTACTAGGACCTGAGCAGGTCTCGAACTCATAACCTTCTTGCTGTGAGGCAACAATACTAACCACTGAGCCACTGTGCCGCCCGTGAAATGAACTCCAACACACAAAATAATTTTCATAAACAACTTGTTTATTTTTGCCTTTTCTCCTTTCCAGTCCATCATATAGTTGAACTGAAACATTATGAAAGAAGATATGTAAAAAATTTGAAAACCCATACACAAATCTAAATACAGAATGGAAACGAAATAAATACTTTAGCTTAAAATGGGGAGTTGTCGAGCCAATAGAAATAACACTAATATGAACACTATTAAGGTGCTTCCAAAAACCTGCATATGTTAGGAACCAATGCTTTTTACATGCTGAACAATACCATTTAAACTGACTCAGAGAGGATAATGGTGCTGATTTTTCCAACCGAAGAACTGAAATGCGTGGGCGGAGTTTCATTACATCTCTAAGGAGCTGAGCTAACACTGATGTGATCAGCTCTGTCAAATAACTCCAACACTGAACAACATTTAACTCTGAATNGAGCTAACACTGATGTGATCAGCTCTGTCAAATAACTCCAACACTGAACAACATTTAACTCTGAATGTGTTAAAAATACTCTTTGGGAGTTGAAATCAACTCGGAAAAGTTTAACCCTGAAATTTCAACGCTCCAGTTTTTGTTGTGTCTCAACCTAAACCTTTGTGACCTAAACTTCAGTGTCCTACACATTCTCCTCCCAGGTGTTTGTGTATCTTTTCCATCTCCTGCTTCATAACATGCCTCAGGCTGAGTAGTCTAAACTTATTGTAAAAGCACACGCGCCAACACACTTATACACAACACACATATATGCACACACACACACAAATGAAGCACAAGCAGGCACACGTGCACAGTCTCAGACTCAAACATGCAGATGCAAGTACACACATAGTAGTTGGGCAGCACTGTTGAATGACAAGTAGCTGTGTGTTGTGCGCCTCAGGCACTACTTCCAGCTACTGATGTAACTTTGAGCAAAGTGGCTGCTTTCATGTTGCTGAGACAATATATAGCATCCATGTTAAATGTACTGAGACAAAAGTGATGGATACATGGTCAGATGGAAGCTGATAAGAGATAGATACTGTAGATCAGGGCTACTCAAATACAAATCTTAAAGGTCCACAAAGAGAATTTTCAATAAGGCAAAGATCTGTTTATTAATGTCAGTCAAGCCAGAGTCAGATTGGGATCCTAATTTTTACTGTGAATTTAAGGTGTCGGGGGGGGGGGNGGGGGGGGATATGAAACTGCCTGTGCTGTCAATCAACAAGCTCTCAGTGAGCCCAACGCCATTTCAACCTACTATTGTCATGGAGATAACAGGATGCTGAATGCGATTGGACCAAACCAAAGCAGAGTAGACATTCTCACACAGCGGAACAGTCGGACATTTGGTTTCGAATTGATGTGGAGAATTTTGACTGGTTGCGCTGCAGCGATGTCTCACAGATAATACAAATAATACATATGAAAAGTATAATTTGCTCAGAATCTGGAGACAGTTGTGGTTCAGTCCGGATCCAGACCAGAGTCTGGAGGATGACTGCTGTAGATAACTGATCTGTGAGTAGTTTGATATATTGCAAATGACAGACTGTTGAAGCCAATGAATGTAGATTTTAATGAATTGATGAGCTATAATATTTGAAATGACATACCCTTGAATAAAATGCTGCTGGAAACTGCCATTGAACTAGCCAGCATGTTACTGTGTTCTGATGAGAAATATGAAATTGAACCAAATGAGTATCTTCTCAGAGTTGACGAGATACTGAGGTAAATTTAGTTTTTAACCAAGGTCATGACATCAGATTAAAAAAAAAAAAAAAATTAATCTATTCTGGTCACTCACGAACTTGAGAGGAAAGGTTACCAAACAAATGTCTTTATCTCTTGCACCACTGAATAATAATAAACAAGTTGCTTTGTCTGTTGCTCAGCTTAATGTATCAGCAATTCTGTATTGTATTGAGGTGTTGTTGTGGCATTTGTATTGTCACACCCTTAGCTGCTGAGAACCAGCAGATGTGTGAGTGTGAGATTTGTTGTGCTCTATGATGTGAGATGCTGTGAAACCGAGGCAGTCGATAATGTGTAAATGTGTGCCATTTACAGACTGGAACTCATTTTTATTCACATTTTTATGCACATTCCTCAGCTCGATCTGATATGAAAACACCAAACAGGCATCACTGTTGATGCCAGAATGGATGTAAATACGAAGGAGGATGCGGTGTGCAAGAATTTCCTCCTGTCCTAAAAGTAGCTCCCAGCATCATTGCTCTGATTAAGTTGCATAAGAGAAAAGAGAGAATTTGGCCTCATTTACCTCCCCTGGGAAATAAAAAATGAGGGGGCTGGAGAGAGAGAGAGAGAGAGAGAGAGAGAGAGAGAGAGAGATTGAAAGAAAAAACATGGTGTCCTTGTGATCACATTGCAGTACTTTGAAAATGTTTGTTATTTTATTGCTCAGAGGTACAGAAGCTTTTTGCCCACATGGGTAGAAATAGTCAAGAGGTGGGAAGGAAACGGAGAGAAAGAGGGAGGAGAAACAAAGCTTTATTAATAATGTGTGTGTGTGTGTGTGTTCCCAGCAGCCTCATTGTGGCAACTCTGACTGACATTGTGGCAACTGGACCTCAGATTACGCAGAAGGGATCTAACCTGTGACGTCACAGCTGCAGCTTATGCGTACTGTGCATGTGTGTGTTTTGCCAGTGAGAACGCTTTGATCAGTCTGTGGAAGTTTGCATTTCTGTCCAACATCTATCGGGTGCTGCTAAAATCCCTGAGTCCTTGTTAAACACTACAGGTGTAAAAGTGTGTTGTAATGTATTCTTTTCCCCCAGAGAGGGTGCGCACAGTGCCAGTTGTCTTCCTCTCCATTGGTGCTGTCTTCTCCCCATGCGGCGACATGGGGGAGAAAGGCGGGCCTGTCACTGTATCCCAGAAGACATCACCAGGTTGGCTTGTCATGGAAACTGCTTACATCTACATGATAATATGCACTCAGCAGAGACTTGACAGACAAGGGGGTGACCTGGAAGAATTCAAGGTGAACACAAAAGAATGAAGCAGAATGTAATGAAGGAATTATGGGATGGGATCTTTGATCAGAAAAGTTGGTGAATGATTAGTTGGGCAGCGTGAACCTTCACGTTAAAGGACCACACCACCCATTTTGCATGTTTGAGCCTAATATGTTTAATTTTCATACATGTAAGGTTACTGACAATCATTTCCCAGAGGATAAAATCATATTTCAGCTTTTCTGATATTTTGCAAAATCTCGTAATCTTTCAAAATCAAATATTCAAGTGATACACCCACCTTAAAAANGATATTTTGCAAAATCTCGTAATCTTTCAAAATCAAATATTCAAGTGATACACCCACCTTAAAAATTGATGTTTCGCCTGCTTAGGAAGTCATGGTTGTTAAAGTTTTTTGATAAATGCAGGTCTTCTTTTTGGACTATATTCCCTGGTGGAGCCATACATTCACATCCATTCCATGCTTTTTATTGCACATAAACACTAAAATTACAAAACTTCAAAAAAAACGTGTGTATACGTTTTGTTCACAATAACTGATTACCTATCTCAAGAACATTTCAAGGGTCAACAATTTGATTTTAATAGCGTACCAGAATGAACTGAAACCAATGGTGGTCTGGAAGGTAGGATTTTTTTTTTTTTTTAACACCGTTTTTACCATTTTTTTCACCGTTCCACTAGTATGCTTTGGGAAATGATTGTCAGTAACCTTACGTGTATGAAAATTGAATATATTAGGCTCAAACATGCAAAACGGTGGTATGGTCCTTTAAAGTGGTGGGTTTTTTTTCTCCTTTCAGATCTTTGTGTAGTGATAAGCAGTCATTGCTGTGATGTTTTGTACAGCATTTCACAGACTATTTGGCAGTCAAATCAAACAGCATTTCCTGCCATTCTTTGATATTCTGTTGTTCTGTTGAGGTTTGACTTTGTTTTGGCTTTGATCTTTTTTTCGTATGTTCTGACATCTTGACTATCACTGCTCAGTTTAATTAGGTCGCTTCTCAATTTGTTCCAAACAAAAACTTTTATTGCTGCCAGACATGTAAAATGCATCTTTTTCTTGTCATCAGCAGACTTTTCCCAGGTTATGCAATAAAAGCATTCATAAGCTGGCTTTACGTTGAATCACCGTTGTTGTACAATTGTGATATTGTGCTATATGAATTATATGTTTCACCTGCTAATAGTTACGCAAAATTATGAAATTACAGTCGTTTAAATTTTTTGATAAACGCAGGTCTTCTTTTGGGACTATATCTTGGTGGAGACATACATTCATTCCATGCTTTTTATTGAGCTTAAATGCTAAAAATTTCGAAAGTTTGAAAAAAACCTGAATGTACATCTCATTCACGATGCTGGATTACCTATCCCAAGAACGTTTGAAGTATCAACAAGTTGATTTTAATAGTGTACCAGAATGAACNTACCTATCCCAAGAACGTTTGAAGTATCAACAAGTTGATTTTAATAGTGTACCAGAATGAACTGAAGCCAATGGAGGTCTGAAAGGTAGAAAAAACATTTTTTTTAACTCACCGTTCCAGTAGCATGCTTTGGGAAATGATTGTCAGTAACCTTACGTGTATGAACATTGAATATATTAGGCTCAAACATGCAAAACGGTGGTATGGTCCTTTAAAGTGGTGGGTTTTTTTTCTCCTTTCAGATCTTTGTGTAGTGATAAGCAGTCATTGCTGTGATGTTTTGTACAGCATTTCACAGACTATTTGGCAGTCAAATCAAACAGCATTTCCTGCCATTCTTTGATATTCTGTTGTTCTGTTGAGGTTTGACTTTGTTTTGGCTTTGATCTTTTTTTCGTATGTTCTGACATCTTGACTATCACTGCTCAGTTTAATTAGGTCGCTTCTCAATTTGTTCCAAACAAAAACTTTTATTGCTGCCAGACATGTAAAATGCATCTTTTTCTTGTCATCAGCAGACTTTTCCCAGGTTATGCAATAAAAGCATTCATAAGCTGGCTTTACGTTGAATCACCGTTGTTGTACAATTGTGATATTGTGCTATATGAATTATATGTTTCACCTGCTAATAGTTACGCAAAATTATGAAATTACAGTCGTTTAAATTTTTTGATAAACGCAGGTCTTCTTTTGGGACTATATCTTGGTGGAGACATACATTCATTCCATGCTTTTTATTGAGCTTAAATGCTAAAAATTTCGAAAGTTTGAAAAAAACCTGAATGTACATCTCATTCACGATGCTGGATTACCTATCCCAAGAACGTTTGAAGTATCAACAAGTTGATTTTAATAGTGTACCAGAATGAACTGAAGCCAATGGAGGTCTGAAAGGTAGAAAAAACATTTTTTTTAACTCACCGTTCCAGTAGCATGCTTTGGGAAATGATTGTCAGTAACCTTACGTGTATGAACATTGAATATATTAGGCTAAAACATGCAAAATGGCCCGTATGGTCCTTTAAGCATTCATGAACGCATCAGTCAAACTCAGGTCTACACCAAGTCAATTGGAGCGACTCAATGGAGCGGTTCATTTACAGTATGAACATGAACCACACTGGTCATGAACCAACCATGAGCCAGTCTGTTGATCTGCTGATGGATCTTGAACCAGAGAGCAACACATTCTCTTCTTTAAAGTTTGTTTAATTTAGATGTTCTTACTTCACCCCATTTTCCACTGTAACAACTTGTTACATGTTACATGTAACATGTTTTGGAGCAGGAATTTTCCTATATTTATGTTTGAATATTCCATAAAATTTTAATTATTGGTATTTTTGCTGTTTACTTTTCATTTATTCATAATTACGGTTTATTTAATGATTTTTAAAGGGGCCATCACCAAAAAAGGTTGTCTTGATACAAGAAACATCCCTTAGCTCACTTGACTTTTTTTTTCCTCATCTAGCATGAAGGATCTTCCTGGACTGTCCACACTGAATTACTCAAACACCTACAATCTGCACTCACTTGCGTTTGCCGAACTGGATCTAACATCCACTGGCAGTAATGAGGGTCTGAAAACATTTCATTGAAATTGAGAGTTGAATTGGAATTTTGAATGAGAGCCAGGTTACCAGTATAACTGTGGTGGTCTTTCATTTTAGAGGAGAGTAGGAAGAACTGAAACATGAGAAAGACAACGAGTAGTCGCATACATTCATGCAAAAAAGAAACCCTTGGATTGTATGTTTTTAGGTCAGTAAAGAGGCAGAAAATTTATATTTGACATAGCTTTGACACAACCTCAAAACCCATTGACTCCCATCTTCCACATCTAAAACACATTTAACAGACTTGATCATCATCCAGTAATTTACACCGCTGCTTTGATTCAGAATGGATGACGATGATGCTCTGCTCTTCCTCTTATCTTTTTTCACACTTTCTTTCTCTCTTTCTTTCACACTTTTTTCTCTTTGCATCACTCCCCATGTTTTCTGAGTAACCCTAATGCAGAGATGTAGGAGGAGGCTAGAAGGTGAGAACTGGTGATAGAAGAGGAGATGGGGGAAGATAGACAGAGGAAAGGAGAAACAGGTCTTTTTTGCTTATATAAGCCCCCCCATCATCTACCCCTGCTCCTTCTCTTAGCCAATCATCGCACCACGCTGCTGTATTTGGGTCATTGCAATGTGTTGCTGCTGTCTCCACTGGCGGACAGATTGTGCTGTAATCTCTGAAAAATAGGCTAGGATGAGGAGAAGAAGAGAGGAATGGAGAAGAGAAGAGGAGGTGACAAGCAAGGAGCTTTCTCCCTTTCTCAAATTTAAACCTCTCTTTTTGATTTTTGCAGTAAAGTATCTCTCTTTGCTTTCCTTTATCTCTTTCTGCCACCTCTTCCTCCAACCTTAATTTTTCTCCAGCTGTGGAGCGTCATTCCTCCAGCTTCTGCACTTTCCCTTTCTTTTATTCATGAGTCGATTCACGCGGCACCCAAATCATCAGTAAAATCTTAAAACTCTGCACTTTAGTGGATCTGAAAATCACTGGTGTTTACGAGAAAAGTCTTATCCACTGATTTTCTTACTGCTCAAAAGCCCTGCTGATATTTAAACGGAGGGTCCATGGGGAGGGAGAAGGAGGTAGAGATGAGATGGAGGGGGGNGGGGGGGGGGGAGAGAGAAGCAGATCCATGGCGCCAATGAGATGAAAAGAGACGGTTTGCATTTAAAATACTGGTTAAAATTGGTTGAGATTGCTTATTTTCAATCCCTCCCTTAATACTTTTCTCCTGCTCTCATCCCTCTCTTTGTTACTTTCATTCATGCTTTAATTCATTCATGTGCTGTGGAATCTGACCCTTGATGGATCACAGTGGAGTGACCCATTAGAGTGCCAACCCACTGTGACATTGCTTCCCCACAGAGCCACTGTGCTCATGTTCTCCCACCTCTCTATTTGCTTTTTGTCAGAGAGGGAAGAGGTTTCAATCTGTGGCTCGGTCCACTGAACTGACCCTGAATCCTTTTATTGTAGTGTATGTATGTGTGTTTGGTGTACTTACAAATGGCTAAGAATACTAAGACCTGGTTTATGCCCAATGTATTTATACTTCTCATGCTTTTTATGGTGACTGCTTTAATTCTGGGATTTTCAGTGGTGTTGTTGGACAAAGTTGCTCTTTCTTCCATTTTTTTTTCTCCATTTCTTCCATTTTTCTCCTTATATGATAAGATTTGTTTTAGGGAGGTTTCCCTCATCTTTATAGAAAGCTTAGGCTGGGTTTCTAATGCTAATAGGTACCAAAAATGGGAAAGGAGGCAATTACAAAGAAAGACAATAAAACTAAATTGAAACAGGGAGATTCATAATACACAAAGGACCCATGACCCAGGAAGAGGAGCCCCAGTCCACAATTTTATATATATCTATATATATCTATATCTATATCTATATCTATATATCTATATATCTATATATCTATTTATATATAGATATATATATACACACATACAAAATATAGCAAATCCAAGATCCCAAAAAGTGATAAAAGTAGTCAGTGTTGAAGTGTNACACACATACAAAATATAGCAAATCCAAGATCCCAAAAAGTGATAAAAGTAGTCAGTGTTGAAGTGTTTCTGCACATTGTTCTCTGTCAGAGGTCAGTAGGAGACTGGCTAAGAGCCAAGGATGGAGCAGTTGGGAGGAAGTGAGGGGTGGTAGACTAGGTCAAGCCAGATGTTTANGTTGAGTATTTAAGGATGGATGAAGAAGCCCAGGTTTGGTATGGTGGGATAGAAGAGCAGTGTAGGATCCTAGAAGAGCTTTAGTGTTGCTGTTCTTATAAATATGAAAAAGTTTATGAGTCACACAGAGTTCACAGTCATCTCAGCACAGTGTGTGTCTTGTGTGTTGAGCTAAAAAATAATGTTTCCCTGAAGACTCCTTCATGGAGTTTATTACACATCAGCCTCATAATGATACCATCTCTTCTACTCCTTTCCATTTATTCCTGTTTCTCTCCACTTTGTCTCCTTCTCTTCACTCGTTCCTCCTACTCCCTGATTCCCAGCACTCAGCCCTAACAGCCAGTCCCTCTCCTTACTCTGTGGTGATTTTCTCTCCTCAGCATCTCCCCTCACTGTCTTTCTGTCTCTCTGGTTGTGGGTGTGGGATGTCGGGACCACTCCATTGCCTTCCCTGCATCCCTGCTATCTGTGGCAACAGTAATGACAGTGGAAACGAGGGGGAATGGAAGGGTGGAGAGAGGGAAGCTTTTGGGATGGAGTGGCCCACAATGACTGCCAGTGACTGCATTAGGCATCCCTCTTACACAAGAGGGACGCTGTCATCTGTCCTCTGTTGCTGTTTGATTTGTATGTGTGGAAAGGAAATGAGAGTTTGTGATTTTTTTTTTTTTTTTTTTNTTTTTTTTTTTTTTTTTTGCTCAATTGATCATCACAATGATGCTTATGCAGGTGCGGACCTTTTCATACAGATGTAAAGGCGTTACATCATGTGGAAACTTCTTAGATTGACGTTGTTTCAGAATTACATCCTGGAGTTGCAGTACGACAGAAAAGCCCCCGCAGACTCTGCAGCTGCCGCTTTACCTCACCACCTGTGAGGGGAATCTTCTCCATCCACCCACCCTGAGGGCTGAGGAATCTATTAAGACTTATCACCCCCATATGCAAAACTTAATTCACCAGTGCGGTGAGAATAAAATGGATGCCATTACTAACACACTGCAGCCAGCTGATTCTTATAATTGCTGTCATTTTTTAATTGAAGCTGATCTGATTTAGCTCTCCTAACTTATTATAGAGTACTACAATAAGGTGCTTGCCATTGTTTGCCTCTTAAAAAAGAAAGTGCTACATTGTTAGCCAAGGGTTTTGGCTGTAAAAATTGTTGAAAACCTTCTTCTCTTATGGAGGTTTTTTTCCTAGGTGGAATTGTATTAGATATTTCCAGCTTTTATGAGGTCTGTATTATGCACACATACCCACCCCCCATTTCTCTTTTATCTTTCCAGTCATGGGTATGGTGTTGTAGTCATGTGTGAATGCTAACATGGAAGTCACCATTAAATTATAAATCTCAGTGGTGTGTTAGTGTGTGATTGTTTTGTCTTGAAGACAGGAAGAAGTAGGAGAACACACAAATTAAAGTGCAGTGTGTTGTCACAGCATTATTGGAGATGCCTTTGAATTAGTCTTTATTTTGTCATATTTGTCTGGTGCTCTGCTGCCGTTTGTGCTGATATTTGTTCAGGCCATGAAGACAGTTCTGTGTGGGTAATGACATATCAGTAGCGTTACACAATCACAGCTACAAAAACTAGAGCAAAGTCATCAGTTAACTCCAGGATGAGGGATTTTTTTTTTTTATCTGTATTTCTTATAGTAAAAGATGTGCCCATTTAATAATTGATGGAAGGAAATTTTCCTTCATGTCCCATGTGTTCTCTCTCTCTCCCCCATCCCTCTCTTTCTGAGTCTCTTGGTGCCCCATTAGTTGAGCTCTTTGCTTCTTCCTCTCTTACACCATTTAGCTCCATAGCATAAGCATATCCAGGCACACAAGATATACACACAGTTCCAGTGGCATCTAAATATCTCCCAGTTTTCCATTTTCCATTGTTTTGTAAAGATTTGGGGCAGATTTCATAAAAAAAAAAAGATTCCCTTACCCATTTATAACATGTTGTAAGGGGTGTCACAGATAAAAGAATGCAGATCAGCGTGTTAATAAGCTACTTCATCTTTAACAGTCTTATGCTGCTTCCACTAGTGCAGAGATTCCCAACTGGCGGCCCACAGGTCAAATGTGGCCCACGGGTCCTATCTAGATCCTCAGATGACTTCTCCAAAAAAAAAAAAAAAAAAAAAAAAAAAAAAAAAAAAAAAAATCTTGTACTTTAGTTGCACTTATCTTGGGATTGCGTGGTCATAAAATGTCATGCTTGGGCTCATTTTGTTCAGGAGAAGCTAAGCTTTCTGTAGCTCTTTGTATATCTCCATTTTATTGAGAAATGGCGATTATAAAACATCGTGAACTATATAGGGACGAACGCACGGTCTCTGGTCTGTCAGTGAAATATTACACAAATATTACACACAGGGAACGCATGCCTGTTGCCATGGCTACGTAAAAGCTGATAGGACCACTGATCCATCAATCAAATCCTCTGCTAGTCTACTATCAAATCACAGGAGGGATTTTAAAATTTAGATTGCCCCTGGAAATTACATTATCGAGAAACGATGAAGCTAGGTTTTAGCTCGGAGGTTATCTTGTGCTTTAGTTACATTTATCTCGGGATTTGCTTGGGCTCATTTTGTTCAGGAAAATCTAAGCTTTCCATAGATATTCATATATCTCCATTTTATTAAGAAATGGTGATTATAAAACACTGCAAACTCTACAACAGAAGTACTGGGCCCAGTGCCAGGCCACTGTGGTTGTTACCAAAAAGATCAGGTCAGGTCTGGGGGGATGGGAAATGATGGAGATCGAGGGGGGGGGGNGGGGGGGGGGGAGTGGCCCTAGGCTTGGCATACTTGACATAATTTGGCCCTTGGGGAAAACTAGTTGGGGAACCCTGCTCTAGTGTAACTGCGAAATTGATGTAAATCAGCAAAGGAAACCTAAATTCTCTGCTTTAGGGCTCCTCATTTTAAGAGAGGAGGGACAGAAAGCTGCAATAGCATCCACACACAAGCAGAAGTCTGGTACACCAGAGGTGTGTGTGTGTGTATGTGGTGTGTGTGTGTCGTCTGTGAGAGAGAGATGTAGAGTGCAGCAGATGAGGCTTTAGGAAGAGGTACGGTGCCATGAAAATGTGTGTGAGATCAGATCTGAACTCGCCATTTAAAAAGACAGAATGAATCTATCACGTGAGGTAAATACGTTTAAAACATCGGCCAGATTTCTGACCACTGAAATTTACCACCGGACTAAAACTGGGCTTAATTTTTGCATGACAATGTGTTTTATGAAATCTGCATCTTAGTTGTGTGGAGAAATATGTTCTCTCCTCTCCTCTATGTCCTCAGTTTTGCTTCTCTGACCTCCTGATAGACCAACCCATTGATTCCAGGCTACTCCTGCTTAGAGTCCTGGACCTCTTACTGGCTGACCTGGCTTTTGCTCTGTCAGAGTGGATGCATTTGGAGAGCTGAGAGTTTGCTGCACTGCACTGGTCTGTTGCTTGACCTAGCTTCAGTTTATCACAGCATCACATGTAGCGGAGCGTATCTTCTTTTGCGTATTTGTGTGGAAGAGCATGACAGTTCCATTTCCCAGTCCTTTTTCCTTTTTGTTTGCATTTGACTCAGGATAACTGCGCTTCAGTCTCATGGACTGCTGGACACAGCTGGCCAGAGTGCTTTTAGTCTGGGCAGGGGGACACAGTGGAGGTCTAGGCTCTGGCCAGGACTCCCACAGGGCCTTTTAAAGTGTATTCAACAACTGAACAGGAAAATAGACCATCATTTTAACTGGGTTATGATCCAACAGCTTTCACGCTCTCTCTCACCCTCTCTCCCTGTCATTATGTCCTCACTCTTCTACTGCTTTCTGTTCTGTAATATTCTGAGTCTTCCAGACTCGCTGCTCAGATCCCCCTGGCTACAGGAGCTGAATGGTGCTCATTTGGAGGTCTTTCGATTGATTCCGTTGGAAGCATTACACCCTGCAAGCTGCTGTAGTGTGAAGCAGCTAGCTGGCTTGTTCTGACTGGCGCTCTCTGTTGCTGCCTAGGAAGCAGGGAACACTTGTGTTCTGTCCTGGGAGGCTATGCACAGAACACAGCTGCTTTAGATTTGGATGTAATAAACATGGTCCATTGAATATGGTCCTTAAAAAGAGATGGAAATGAAGCTGATTAGAGAAATGTAAGTTTTTGAGTTTTTGAGAGAGAGAGAGAGAGAGAGAGAGAGAGAGAGAGATTTTATGCAGACTTTCCACTGGGGTACACATGGAAATGTGAGTATACACATACACACACAAATAATTAGTGTTAGCAGTTGTTGCTGTTTCAGTAGTCAGCATTTTAGATGCAACATAAGCAAGAAAAAAAGAAGAAGCAAAAACTACGAGAAAAATCTCATCTGTAATTTGTCACCGAGGTGTCAGTTTTGTAGCATATGATTGCACAGGAAGTAATGAGGGGGATTGTTCGGCTGTTTGCTGAACAAGGATTCCTTCATCAGCTGGGCCTGTAGGGATCACCTCTGCCTGATTGCACCGTGTTCTTAAAGTCTTCCAGGATGAAAAAAATGCAAAGTCAGTGTTGGAAAAAATGTGTAAAACAAGTTGGAAAATGAAGAGTGTTGAGTGCACGGACTCGGCAGCAAGACCACACGTGCACACTCACAAACACTCCCGCTGTTTGTTTGTACTGTATAGAAGGTGTTACAGTGTGTTTTCTGGAGGCATACACCTGTTTTCTCAGCCTCAACATTATGAGGTGTTTTGCTCTCTGCTTCATGTCCTGGATGTCTAAGGACTGAAGGGTGGCAGCCAGTGGCTCCGATGTTACTGTCAACTGCTTCTAGTATCGAACATTTTTTGTGGATTAATCAACTAATTTCAGCACTAAATAACTGTGATACAGTCTCTTTTAAGAGCGTTTTCACGCCTACTTGATTTGGTCAGGTGCAGTTGGACTAGGGTTCGTTTGCCCCTTGGTATGACTTCTTTTTGCAGAGTGGATCAAAACAATCGCACTGAGACCATTTTGAGGAGATGATCTTGCTTTGCATTAATGTTTAAAACATGCTGAAACTTAGCATGTTGTGTGTGCTCAATATGAGATCAAAAAAACTCACATGGCTTTGCTTTTAAGTCCAAGTAAAATGTGCTCTTCTGTCTTGACAAAGCGAGTTTCTTTTGGGAAAGGAAAAGTAAAGTGGTTTTTATCATGTTGTTTGATGGGTGGACTGGCTGAATTTCACCGCAGGGGCTAATCAACACAGAGGAAAAAAACTGTTTTTTT